>JACBWW010000007.1:6143905-6204348 GCA_020086605.1 Lanius collurio | reverse complement strand
TCTTACAAGGGGAAGGGAAGGGAAGGGAAGGGAAGGGAAGGGAAGGGAAGGGAAGGGAAGGGAAGGGAAGGGAAGGGAAGGGAAGGGAAGTTCAGCTAAGAGAAGTTCAAGGAGGGCAAGTTCAGGGAATGGAAAGGAAAGTGTAAAGGAGTGGAGGGGCAAGGAAAGCAGAAAAGGAAAATGTCATGCAAAAGGAAGGGAAATACTTGCATATATGTCTCTCACTTGTTCAGATAATATGTCTGATCTTAAATGTATAGAACCTTTTTATGTTTATAAATATGTTCACTTTATGAGTCTGGCTGGATTGGAGTTAATTTTCTTCATAGTAGCCAGTATAGTATTGTGTTTTGGAATTCTCAGTAAAGCGCTGTTAATTAAAAAAAATGTTGTGGCTATTTCTGAACATTGCTGGTAAAACTCTAAGGGGATTTTTTTTTGTTTTGTTTTGATTTGGTTCATTTTTTTCCTCCAATCTGCTCCCTGCAATGAGTAGGCTGAGGATGCAAAAGAAGATGGGTGGTGACAAAGCCTTGGCAGTTGACCCAAAATGACCAGAAGGGTGTTCCAAGCAACATAACATTATTTATGCTCATCATTAAAAACTGTGGGGAGACAGTCATATCTCAGTGTAGCTGGGCATACTTGTGGGATGAGGTGAGGGATTACCTTTGCATCACTTGCTTGTTTGAGTTTTTTCCCTCATTCCTCCACCCTTTAAATTGTATTTGCCAGGACTTAGTAATATTTTAGTTTTACTCTTTCTGATCACTACCTTGTCCAGCTGGAGCAGAGGGGAGCAAGCAGTTGGCCACGTGATATTTAGGTGCCTGACAGGATCAACCCATCACCATATAGAACAAATGTTTTCAGGTTTCTGAAGCAGAAATAGGTTTTTTTTGCTTAGCAAGAATAAAAGGAAAGGTAACAGTTCAAGTGGTGGCAAAGAGATCTGGTAAAAGGGACAGTGTTATTTACAGAATGGTTAAATGTCCTTGAAGGCAATCTTAATTTTGTGTGGTGTGTATAAGCATGAGTACTGAATGTGCAAATACTCATTGGGGAGATATAGGGAAGGACATGAGACATTATTTAGTATTACAGTAGCATATTTAGGAAAAGATAAATACCTTAGGTCTTCCTTCTCTTAATATTTTTTCTCTAAAGTTATTCAGGTAATAGGAGAAAGTTCCGTCCTCCAACAGTGTGGGTACTGGTGGTTAATGATCTTCAGCAATGACAGAACTTAGGATCCCCTAAGTTATTCTTTTAAAAACTAGTCAAAGACTTAATTTTAGTGAGATTTTCTTTGACAGCTGAGTGCTAAATATGGCTAATAAAGATTGCAAATTTAGATTCACATCTGTAAAAAGCAGTTCCTCCCTTACAGCTTGATGTTGAATACCACTGTATGTAAATCATGTGACTTAAATCACAGTCTTTTCATAAGTTTACATCACAACAGTCAGCTTAGTATTTACTTGTATGGTTATTTTGCGAATTGCATTCAATAATAAATCATTTTCCCTATCCACAGTACATGAAAATGAGAATTTACCCTTTGTAAAGTTTATTTGGAGTTAATATAGACCCGGAATAGTAAAAAACAGAATTAAAAAAAGCTGAAGGAAAAGCTCTCATCTCAAAGAACTTTAGAAAAATATTATTTCTATTTAAAATACTAGTCGATTATTATGAATTATATTTAGCCTTTTAGTATTCAATATAGTAGACAAAAACAAAAAGATGAATAGCTTAAAACAAACCAAATATGAATAGTTCTAAATGCTGCAGATATTTCACAGGAAACATTTTTCCCACCTTGTACCAAAGTGGTAGTGAATGTCAAGCTAGTTAATCACAACCTTTTTTCCTAACTCGTAGCCTTTTTCTGTTGCTTTCTTCTCTCCACTGCCCCAATCGCCATTAAAACAGGCTGCTCAAAAGGCAGAGCTTGCTAAAAGCACTCATGGGAGGGTCAGCATGTAAAATCCATGTAACAGCTCATTATTTTCAGGAGTAAGTACAAGCAGCATTGTGAGAATATTTTAAATAAATAGAGAATAAACAATACAAACCAATACGCACTGATCCTAATGTATCTGAAATGATTTATATTTTTCATTGATATTTTAATATTTTGGCTGACTTGACTGAAAACTTTTTTTATATGTGAGTCTTTATAACCTGATTTCTAACAGAAAGCAATAGGGAAAATGATAGCAAAAGGAATCAAGAAGTAAGTATCTGGAATCATATTGTGCACACAGAACTGTGCACCATTCCTGTCAAAGTGAGTAAATCAAACAAGTTAATGGACTTGAGCTACTATGTATCATGCTTTCGATTATTTGGGAATTTTTTTGGTTTTTGGAGGTGGTTTTACATGAGGTTTTAGGAGGGTTAGTTTTCTTTTGTTTTTCTCAAAAAGGTCACTTTCCCATTTAATGATATCTACCGATGAGAATTATGTTATGGATTCAAAATGCCCTTTTGACCAAGGAACTATACCTGGTACATGGTTTAGACCTGTCTTTTCACACTTATATGGAGGTATTTTCTCCCTAGAAAAGTTCTGTGAGTAAATAAATAAATAAAATTCCCATGAAAGTTCTACCCAAACATTTTATCTCCTAGTTTAATTAAGGTTATGTAATGTAATATTAAGGGATAAAGGGAGATGTAATCCCAAGCAGCACCAGTTATACAATTTCCTAGTCTGAAAAGTAGGTACAGACATTGCCAGATTTATATCAAAAAGGATTCCTTTTTCATTTGTGCACACTGAGAAAGAAGATTCATGGTTCTGAGAGTAAAGATATATGCTAGCAAGATAACCTAAATTAATGAGGAAGTAGACTCTTAGATAACATAAAAGTAAAAAGTAAGAAGGGAAACTGAGATAGATAAGGTTTGAGAAAATAGTAAAAAACAAGTCAGAGTTTGCTCATATCTAAAAATAACCTGTATATATTTTTGTCCACAGTTAGAATTGTCCTGCCATTATAGATGACAGCTTTCAGTCAGCCTCCCAGTAAAATGACCTACAGTGAACACGTTATGGCATAGGCATTCCAAACTGGCAGTGCAAAAAAGCAAGCACAGAAGTTTCAATATGGTGTTGTATTTTTCAGGGTCTAAGAGACCCAGGTGAATTGGTGCATGAGAAAAGGTAAGCTTCTTCCCAGCTTGAGATGGGTAGGCACACTGTGAGGAGGGAATTAATAAAATGTTCCTGGTTGTGAACACGACAGAGATCAAAAATCTCAAAGTCAGTGTTGAACTTCTGAACTGAGCTTGTGAAGTTGAATTATTGTTCATGTTTTTCCTCTTCTGTATTTGTCCCAGAACTCCATTGTCACAAATGATGAAAGATGATTATATGTTTTACTTAGGGCAGGAATTTTAGGATGCTTTCCCTTAGTCCCTCCACACTTCTCTGCAATTTTCCCCTTCTACTTTGAAGAAGACATTTGTCCTTTTCTTATTGTACTGAGATATTTTTACACAGTTACTCTAAAAGTTATGATGAACAACAAATTTAATGATAAAGAACCTATTAGGCTCAGTATAAGAGCATGGACCATAACCTAGGCATCATCTTTGACTCAGTCTGCTCTCCAGAGCCTCATAGCCCAGCTACATCTAATTTTTGTTGATTCATTATGCATAATAGCTATAAGATACCATAATCCTCTCTTTCTATGCAGTTAAATCTCTCCCAAGATCCTCATCATCTCAGATCTTGCTTATTGAAAAGTCTTTCTTTTTAGCTTTGAGAGATGATCTTATTTCAGTCAAATCTATTCAGAATGCTACCATAAGGAATATTTTCCTAGCTCGCTTCTCTTCCCTTTATGCTCTTCCACTGATTTTTCTATCTCATCAAATATACACTATTTTTCATTATTAACAGGTACCCTAATGGCCAATTCTCACACTACATACCTACACTTGTGTTTTCTATGAGCCCAAGCCTGCATACCTTCATCACTCTTGCTACATTTTGCAGCAAGCAATTTCAGGCTTACTCTCATACTGCCTTTCATGCCTGAGAGGATTTCTTTTAAAAGACCCCTAGAGCTATCTTGTAATCCACCATCAGTTCTCTTCCTAAAGCTGTTATTGGCTATGATGCATAAAAGAAACCAAAGCCCCTAAGCAATTGGTGCAATAAAATATAGTCTATATTGCTGAGCAATGTTTGTCTCATGGTCTCTCTGCAGTGCTCTGTTTTCATCCTGCGTTCAGTACACACTGTCACCCAAACTGGAGCAAAAAAATACTTTAGCTCTACTTCACACCACATAGCTGAGAAAGGTCATAACTCATTATTTGGATTCCTAGGCATTACTTAAATACAGACAGCAGCATACCATGATATTCTAGGATTTTTAGTGCTCTAGAATTCTCCACAATTAGGTGTTCATTTCATAACATAATTTTTTTTTTCTTTCAATATATATTAAAAAAAAAAACCCAAAACATATAAAATTGTACATTGAAACAACTACTTTAATTAGAATAGACTGACCTGCAGAAAAGCTACATTTTTAATGTAAAGTAGTTTTAAATTATTAAATAACTAGGACCCATTTAGTTAGGTTATAAACTTCCCTATCCCAGCTGTCCTCTATATGCAGACAAGGAAGGGAAAACATCATGGGGTTATATGCCTCTTAGTGTCTCCTAGTGAAAGAGTCCCCTTGTGACAGGCTTTAATGTCAACAGCCATTTAAACTAAAGTTATGTTAATTTCTACTAATCTCTTGTCCTTACATTTTGTTCCAAATGCAACAAATAATGTCGCTGGCAGACAAACATCCATTTTCAAGCAAAGATTAGAATGTATTTATGTCAAACCTACCTGTAAAGATTAAGATCATTGAATAAGGATACCGTGGCAGCCAAGACTTGGTCTAAATCTGTCCAGACCCATTTCCTGTATTTCCTTTCCCTAGGTATGGGGAAAAGGATGTTCTACATCTTGCCTCTTTATGGAATCAGGGCAGAATCAGGCATCAATGTATGTGTGGTAACTGGGAAGACTTTCTAGGTTGCTTAAAGAAATGAAACATCTACAACTTACAAAATGCCTTCAATTTAAGGTAGAAAAAAAAAAAAGGCTTCAAGAGAAATGCTGTACGAGTATAAGTAAGTAAAAAGCAATAAACAGTGAAAACTGAAAACTCTGCTTAAGTCCTAGTTCCAAACATGGCAATACAACTAGCTCTTTTGACAGCAGCAGAAGATATTTCAGTCATAGATAAAAGGCTTTATTTGTTTGTCATATAAATTAAGTGTGAAAACATAAAAATGTTCAAAACATTGTTAGTGTGGTAAACATTTAAAAATTTGAAAGAGCGATCCTCCTGAAAAAATTTCTGATGGAATTTTACTTGCCTGATATTATACAATTAATATCTGTAACATGCTAAGAAAAACCAAAAATAAGAATGATCTTAATATTACCACAAAGGAAAATAAGGTTTTATACTTTTTTTTATACCCATTGTAGATATATTTTTAAGGTTTTTTTTTTAAAAGCAAAGAGTACACACCACTTCTAGCACAAAACTCCAAAAAGTAAGACTTCTGGGATAGAAGAATGGGCAAAGTTTTCACTTCTATTACCTGAAAAATATGCCCAGGACATTATTGCATCTGTCACAGATGAGGAAACCACTGTTATGCATCATTTATCCCTTCGATGGTTTACAGCTCCAACTATTTGAGGGAGGTCACAAATCCACCAGCTATCAGAAAGAACTAGATTCTGTGCTTGGAACTATGATTTAGTGTGCAAGACTTCATAATATCTGTGTAGTCAGGCAGCTGGTTAGACATCTGAGGTAGCTCAAATTTGTAGATAATAGTACTTTAGTTAGTTTGAAACTTATTCTCCATAAAATAATTAAAGCTTGACCTTTTCCATGGGAAAGTGTAGCGATTCCACAAGTCTAAGAAGCAAGCTTGCCTATGTTGATAAGATTTAAAGGATGTGATGTTTTTGACTGGTATCCACCCACTGCAGAAAAAATTAAGGAGATCACTGCAATTCCTGCTCTGCAGCTGTGTTAGACTGGCAGATTACAGGAAGAAGGCAATTACAAATTTTGTTTTGCAAATGACCCTAAACAGTTCAGTGTAGCAGATGTGAATGTTTAGAGCCATGAAGGCGAGTTAATTCTACTCTTACTAACATACTAGAATCTGAGGGAGGAGTTTCCTTCTATCCCCAATAGATTATTTGAGGAAACAAACTTCCTACAGGGCCTATAAATGAAATTTTCCCAATGAGAAGGTCAGAATATTAAAGTGTTGCTTGAAGGTTGCCTATTTTAAACTCACCTGAGACCACCCATCTGGCAACAATTACAATTAGACTCCTTGCCAAGAATTATGAAAGCAAAAACATTTTCTATCCAACATATAGAAAATCCTTATTCTAAGTAGCAATACTTATGTGAATTAACAGACTCATATTTCCAGCTGCAACACATTTCTTATTTCCGGTACCTGATACATGATGCTCATTATTCTTTAAATCGAATGAATCTGCAGCCAGTTCTCAGGTGTCTGTTCTGTGCATGAAAAAAAACTATAAAAATCAACCAAAACCAAACCAAAACAAAGCCATATAACTACTTCATTCATTACTGTTTTGGGTTGTTTGCTTCTGATACCTCCTGCAAGGACCACATAATTATATTGCTGCTTAGTTAGTCAAAACTTCCAAAAGTACTTTGCTATCCAAGGCAGTTCTCACAAAAGCCTTCAATGCTTAACTGTTTTTTGCCAAATTGCAATTTTCAGTGCTAAGGTAGCATCCTCTAACTGACTTAGTTAGAGGTTATCTGTGCAGCTGTGCAGCTGATAACCAGTGGGAGAAATGGCAAAATGACCTGATTTTTATGTTCTACTAAGCAAAAAAGTTTGGTTTAGCTTTCTGTATGAAATGATCAATAAAAATAAAAAATAAAACCCTGAAAAATCTTAAATAATCCCTTTAAAAGATGAATTTATATAATCCCAAAATAATTTTAACATCACAGATGTTAGTAAGAAGAACACAGAGCTGAAAGCAACAATACAAAATGCGATGAGCTTGAAATTCTATGGAACTGGTGGGCAAAGTAAATATATTTAAAGCCATATCCAAAAGAAGAATGAGACATAAGATATGGATTGCCCTCATATTGGATATTTCGAGGTGCTTTAAATTTCTCTATGTGCCTGCAATTTCCTTGCTGATCTGTCCCAGGTATAGAAGATCCATATTTGTCTCCAGTATAATGAATGAACAACACAGAGTAAGCACTAGAGGTAACATAATTTTCAAAGAGTGCACAGCAAGCACTGGATTTTGGGATGCTCCAAAACTGCAAGTGGAACAGGTTTTATATTTTAGAAATGGACAAAAGAGAGATCCATGGTTTAGCTATGATACAGAGACCAAATGATTAAAACAAACTATATTTTAGCTGACCTTTAGTCAAAAGACACAATCACTGGACGTCAGACTGTGCAAAATAAACATATTACTTACCTTAGAGAAACTCCACAGAAATTATATCAACATCTATGAGTGCAAAGAGTGGTATGAAAGAAACACTACTCTGTATGCAAGGGACATCTCCTAAGACACATTTCTGAATTCAGTTAACTCTACATTAAGGATCCTCTATTTTCTTAAGCTTGTGTTTCTATAATGTAAAACTCACAATGTTGGGGCAAGATTTGCCTAAATTTGAAGGTGGGTTGCACCATTTGAAGGACCTACCTCTGTTTTGTCTCTCTGACTAAAGGGTAGATTCCTCTGTCGATATCAGATGTGTAGGTATTATTAAAAACTCTATCATTTTCCAATATTAAGCAAATATTAAACACAGACAAAGAGAAATAGAGGGACACAATAATGTGGAAACTTAGAATATTTTCACTCAGATCTAAAGACAAATTAAATTTTAAAAAGGTGACCTTATTGTATTCTGCTGTATTTACTATTATTAAGTTAGTATGGGTTAAAAAAATAGTGTGAGTACACATAAAAAGCCAGTGAAGTGTGACACATTTACTGTCATACACACTGTCATTTTTTAACTTCAGTCAGCAACTCAGCCCCTCAATTTCTCACTCATTCCCCTCTGCTAGGATGGGAAGTGAACCAGAAGGGTACAAGTGAGAAAACTCGTGGGTTGAAATGAAAAGAGTTTAATAGGTAAAGCAAAAGCTACTTTTGCAGACAGCTATAGGCAAGGCAAAAAAAGGAATTCATTTGTCACTTCCTATGGACAAACAGGTGTTCAGCCACCTCCAGGAAATCAGGGTTCCACCACATGTAACGATGATTTAGGAAGACAAATATCACTTCAAATGTCCCCCCTTACTTCTTCTTTCCTCTGTATTACATTACATTACATGCTGAGCATCATGCCATATGACATAGGATAAAGAACAACATCCTTTGTCCATTTGGCATTGGCTGTCCCAGCTGTGTCTCTTCCCAACTTCTTGTGCACCCCCAGCATGCTCACTAGTGGGGTGAAGTGAGAGGCAGAAAAGCTCTTGACTCTGTGTTAGTGCCACTCAGCAACAGCCAAAACGTCCTTGTGTTACCAACACTCTTTTCATCAGAAATTCAAAACATAAAACCAGACAAGTTCCTCAGAAAAAAATTAACTTTATCCCAGACAAAATCAGTACAAGTGCATTAGATTATAAATATGTATTACAATCCTTATGCTGCAAAATTGAAAATTAAAATATCTGATTATTTGAGGGCAATCCAGGGACAAATATCCTTGAACTCCAGACTATACTTCTGTCTTTGATTTGGCTGCACATTGAACTGTGAGAGAATGTGTCCCATATGGATCATTGCCAGGTTAACTGGAGATTTTTTGAGTAAACACTGAACTCAGAATTCAACAAAGGAGTCAAAAGGCCATCAATATATATATATATATATCCTTACCTACAAACATCCCTGTGCTCACTATAAAGTGCTCCTTTCTAGCCAATGGGCAGCTGTATTGTGTCACTTATATCCTCAGCATGAATTTAAGGTGTCCTATTTTTGCTGTACTACACCATTATGGTAATAAAATTTTAAGTCAGTAGAGAAGGACTCTGCTTGGAGAGGAAATCACACAAGCTCTTAACCAGATGCAGGTGAAGCAAGAAGAGTTAGTACTATTGTACTGTTTGATCATTTAGAAGAAACTGCAAATCTAATCAGAACCCTATGCTGAGAACTTCATGAACAAAAACCAGGCACATACACTCAATGCAGAGGAGATGATATAACCTCATCCAAAGCCTCCTGTTGCTTTCCACATCTCATATTAATCATTTAAATCTGAATTGTATGAGACTTGGCCAGCTTGCTCTCTTGAGCCTGAAACTTACCCAGACACAGGAAAATATTTGATAACTTTTTCTTGGGGTGAGATAGAGGTATAAAACTCCATATCACGATCATGTTTAAACCATCATATCTTTATTTTATTTTATGCAGTAGAGCAATAGGGTTTTGTGTCAAAGCTGATTAAATTTTACAGAATTTCTATAGCAGTTGTTATATAAATCTTTAACCATCTTTATTATTAAAAGAGAGAGATAGAGGCTTCCAGTGTTATCAGTATAAAACTACTACAATACTTTCTCCAGTGAGGTACTTAAGATATTAATTCAGAGATTATATGCAAGATTAAAAGATTAAGCATATTTTATTGTGAAAATATTGCTATTACTAGTTTTACTTCCATGGAACTACAGATTTAACAGCAGCTTTGATATCATTGTTCTGTGTACATGACAATTTGAGCCAGCAGTGCCCAGGCAGCCACGAGGGCTGAGCGTGTCCTGGGGTGCATCAGGCACAGCATCACCAGCTGGGAAAGGGAGGGGACTGTCCAGCACTGCTCTGCACTGGGGCAGCCTCAGCTGGAATATGTGTGCAGTTCTGGGTGCCACAATATCAGAAAGACATTAAACTATTAGAGAGTGTCCAGAAGGTGGTGAAGGGCCTTGGGGGAAAGCCGAGGGAAGAGCAGCTGAGGGCACTTGTTCAGCTGGGGGAGAGAAGACTGAGGGGAGACCTCACTGCTCTCTACAGCTTCCTTGAGAAGGGCACAGGAGGGGCAGACACTGATCTCTGTGGTGACCAGTGACAGGACCCAAGGAAATGACCTGAAGTAGTTTCAGGGGAGGTTTAGGTTGAATATACAAAAAGCTTCTTCACTGAGAGGGTGGCTGTGCACTGGAAGAGGCTCCCCAGAGAAGTGGTCACAGCACCAGCCTGACAGAGCTCAAGAAGCATTTGGACAATGCTCTTGGGCACATGGTGTGACTCTTGGGGATGGTGCTGTGCAGGGCCAGGAGCTGGACTCAGTAACCCTTGTGGGTCCCTTCCATCTCAGCTTATTCCGTGATTCTGTGACAACTGTTACAGAAGGTATGCTTCTCAAGGAAAGGTAACAGGACAAATGAAATTAAAATTAAGCACATGGATTAGTGGTGAGCTTGGCAGGGTGGGGTTTACACTTGGGTTTGATGACCTTAAGGACCTTTTCCAATGTGTGGTTCTATGATTTATGCATTGCTGAAATCAATGTCACAAAATTAGAGGCAACAGCATAACAGAGCAGACAGGAAAAGCCTGTTGGTACACAGTGGCAGTAATTTTTAATAAAGCTTTGTACCTAATTGACCAGATCTGAGAGAGATAATTTGTTTCCATCAGTACAGTAGAAATATAATCTTGAAATATATTACCTGTCTGAATTTCCACTCACCATTGGATAATTGATTTAGACAAACTATTAGATGATCAAAATAACTATAAAATTGCACAGAAGGAAAGATAAAAGTTAATAGATGTTTACCAAAGCTCAAAGTTTTTTTAAACAGCAAAGAAAATTGTTAGGAAAAGTTAATGAAAAATTTAAGTAGTAGATCCATTGAAAGAAGGTACTTTTCTGAGACAATACTCTTTTCCTCTCATTTCTTTTAAAGTGAATACAGGGATTTGTTCATCAAAACTATCTCAGTTACATCAGTCAAGAAGTAGAACCTTAATTCCACTCATATTTTTGTCCATTTCCCCTTTTAGCAAACACATAAGCAGCCAGCAAATATCTACTAATAGAGGTCTGAATTTAGGATAGTCAAGAGAGAGAAAAAAGGAAATTTTGCTTCTTAATCTGAACACATAGTACAACTTTCTCTCTAAGTACCTAAGGACATATACCATGTGTGCTTTGGAAGCAAATAATAGTAGCAATAACTATTATCATTTGTACTGAGTTTTACATTTACCAATCTCTGCGAAAACAGTAATTACTTTACTGAAACTGAGGTTCTGTCATTTACATTTCTCCAGGACATACACAGTTATGTGTGGACAGACTGAGAACATAGTGTAGGTATGTATTCTATCATTAATTAAGATTCCTTTTTAAACAAAGGGCAATCACTCTCAGAAAGCCAAATAAGTAGCTGTGAGGTCAAACTTAGCTATTAGCCTGTCAAAATTCTGTAAAAGAAAGAAAAAAGAAGGCAAACAAGAAAGCCTAAGAGAGTTTTCACAACCTCCATCAGTGAACATGAGAGAATATTTTTTTAAAATAATTTTAGCTATCATGGCAGCACTAAACTGACCTTTGCTAATGATGAGCAGGCTTCTCCCAGTGTGGTTCTCTGTGGCCACAAACATCACATGTGTACTAATACGAAAAAATGGACAAGATTGTCATTTCTCTGGTCCTGAAGGCAGTCTCTCTGCTCTTCTCAGAGTGGGGTGGTCTGGCCCCCACAGGCTGTGACGGACAATGCCTGACCTTGCTTTCTCCCATACTGTGCCTGGATAGCACAGACCAAGATAGATAAAAAGCAAGAAGGAATTAAATAGTAGAGAAGTTCATGGTCTAGTGCTCATGGGCCACGCTCTTACCCTGATTAATGAGCAACATAGCTTCAAGCTTCAAGAGTAATATTAAAGTCTGATGTCATTTAGTACAAGTAAAATTTAAAGAATATAGGGGCATTGGAAAGGATGTGTACATATGTTACTTATAAATATTTTTTTCTTTCAAATATGTTATGATTTTTCTAGATCATTCAAATAGTTTTTCAAAGATAACAGCACCTATAATTGTAGAAATATTTTAGTTTTTTTCACTGATGTTGAGCAAATCTTCATTAGACAAACTCACTTGCAATTTATATGCATTGAAATTAACAGAGTTGCCTCAGGAGTGAATTCGATCCAATCTTTTCAGCTGTGTCCTAACATAGATTGTAGTAAAGAAGCTTTTCACAAGTGACAACACTAAAAATTACTAAAACCTAAAGGAGTGGAATCAAACTGTTGGAAAAATTAAGAAGAGAAAAATCCTTTTTCACCAATGTAACTGCACTGTAATATTGATCATGATCTTGTTTTCCTATGGCTTTTTGTCAATTGCAACTGTAGGTCTCCAGCCCAACAAGGCTTACTCTGTGTAATAGCACAAGCATGACATCAGAAAAATTATGTTAAGTGGAGACCACATCCCATGGGACATTGATCCTGTATTATTCTGTAGTCAAGTCAAATATGGTCTCTGACCATCCTTTAGTGAATGAGATTCTATTATCTTTTTCATTCTATCTCCTATTGTATTTGTTTGATTCCCTGGACAAGGGGTTATATGACCAAGAAGTACTCTATTTTTTCTAATTATAGCAGCTGTTTCAGTTAAAAAAAAATGGAATATGACACTTACTTCAAATTTTTGTCCTCAGTTATTTAAGGCAAAAGTTGACAATATGCTACACATTATTGTAAAAAACTTTATACCAATATTATCTTACCAAACCTCTCCGCATTTATCTTCTTTATTGTCTTTCATACAAAACAAAATTGTAGCAGAAGTTTCCAGATCAAACTTCTGAAAAGGGACAGTGAATAATTTTGGACTAACCATCTAGGAAAGAGAAGCTCTGAATATAAATGAATGAGAAGTTTGAAAAGATATTTTGCTTCCTTGTAAGGAAAACAAACAAACAAAACATCCCAAACAGACAACCAGACCAAAACAACGGACCAAAAAACCCAACTGTACAATGAAGTTCAATAAGCAGTAATATTCAAATGTCTCAAACAACGCCATTACCTATAAGTACTACTCAACAGAGATGTCATATCAGCAATCCCCTTCAAATTCTCTATTTTATTATTTGTCTTGATCACAGTTTATAAAGCTTCTTTTACAGGAACTTGTTTCTTATGTTATCAAGGCAAATGAAGATGTATCTCTCTTGGTCTTACTATTCTAGAGATTAATACATTGTAGCCTGGATTTTCAACTATTAGCAGCTATTCCCATTACCCCTTCCCATTTATTCTTTAAAAATAATCTAGAAGAGTAAATAAAAATAACTTAATAATATAATGCATTATGAAAAACAAGCAAAAGTATCAGAAATATTGGATATGAAGTCTGACTGAGACACTTCCTTCTTTTTTTCCTCTTTTTGATCCTTTTTTTCCCCTGTTTTTGAAATGTTGTTTGTGCTTTTCATGGACTTGACAATAAAAAGAGACCCTCTTATTCAGCAGGGCATTATCAATTCAGTGCTGGGAGAGGAATTTTGGCACAACTAGAGAAGACTGTCTCCTGAAAATCTGCTCTGAACTTACAGATCCTCCCAGGTTTCAACTCTGGCCTAAATTCTTCATGTCTTTGAGTCCTTGTGATTAAAAGTCATAAACTGAAACTTTAAGGGGACTTCTGAATAAGTCAGAATTAAATAGAAAACACTGATTGCAAATGGATTGTTGTGAAATTGTTGCAAAATGATTAACACAAGGCATAAAATCAACTGTATGACAATGTCTGTGGAGATGTAACTCAATATATGAATTTTCTAATACTGTTAAATGCAGTTGCTATTTACAGTTTTGTAAAACCTTAAAAAAAAAAAAAGTGTAGCAAAATATGTTATCATATTTGTCTCTACTCCAAATATGTTTTCATGAGAATTCTTTGCCTGTTTCTGTAAAAGCAGTGGGAAGATGAGACTTGCAAAGCAAATTAAAATGAACTGAAAAAATTTGCCTTGTCTTCCAGGAAAAAGGAATTGAAAAAAACATTACATGAACATTGGGCTTTTCTCTAAATTTCTCTTTTCTCACACTGCTTTGGTGAAATATCTCTGCTAATGAAAATGCATTTTGATTTAATAAGTAATAATTCAATATCTGGTAAAATGTTAATACTAGTTCTCCATTCTAGCTTATAGTTTTGTTGTCTCCATGACAATCAAAATACAAAGTATAAAAAGTAAAAAAGTAAAAAAACATATGAAATAAACTTAGCTAGTAAAAAAAAGACGGATCCCGTTTGTAGTCATTTCAGCTTTTAGATCCCAACATCCATTAGTTTTATTTCCCCTCAACTGCTTAATAGGCAAAAAGAATTCCAAATTGATGTTGCAACAGATGTCTGTCCTGTTAGGTCTGACTCCATATCCTCTTATTAATGAATGAAATTATTGAGCTCAATCTCCAGTGGTCTCTGAGCACCCTAAATATTGAAAGGCAAAAACTGAATGGAAGTCTGATTTTTACAGTGCAATGTGTGTCTGAATCCAAATTGTTTAATCAGTCCCTTTGAGAGTATTGCCAACGACAGCAATGTTTTGCAGTGTAATTGGCTGATGGAAAAGGTCCAATATGTTAAGGAACCAAGAAAGGAAAGGAGGGGTAGGAAGGGGGTGTATCTGTTCTTTCTCAGTGTCATTTGGCAGTCTGATGAGCTCTGAGAATTTGTCAAAATTAAACTGACCATGCCCAGACAGAATTCTTCCTTTTCTCTTTCTTGAAGCAGCTTTGATGACAAATAGGATATTATTTCTATCTTTCTGTCAGACAGTTATAATTTACTGTGTTTATAAATCCACCTCCAGACTGATTTTTGCTAAATGGTCTTTCACAATCTCCTTACCTCCTTGAATAAGTAGTACTGACTAAAATGTCACAAAGTGCCAATATATATTAAGCTGAAAGTTCCCTTGATGTTTTACTTTTTCCAGAACCACTAGCTACTCCATAGTATTTCTGAGAAGCATATTTTCTTTAGGGTCATAGATGCCAAGACTAACAAGTATAATTTTATGGATGCAAGAAAATAGTATGGTTTTAATTTGGAAATATATGTTCTCTTACAGTAACTGCACCTGTGGTAAAGCTTTTTGTGAAAAGATATTGTAGTATTTTTCTTTATTAGTGAAATGTTATCTCTCTATAGGGTATTCCCCTCCTCCTCTCACAGCCTTAACCTGCAATTACTGCAATAAAATACTGTAGGAGTCCCAGAAATATTCTAAACAGAAAACACTTCCTGAAAAGCTACAATATTAATGGCTTAGCATTTTGAAAATCACATTCTTTGAAATGAACCAGTGTTGGAGAGGGTGGCAATTCTGAAAGACTCAGATGTAAATGGATTGTTGCACTGGAAGATAAAACTAGTTTGGATTCTTCTAAAACACTAAATTTGAAGTCTTAACACCAAATATTGGAGTCAAACTGTATTTCAGATTCTAGAAAGGAGCTGTGATATGATACACTGTGATGAATCCAGAGAATTTCTGGCTTTTGTTTTGAGCTCCACAGAAAAGAAGTTTTAGAAACCTTTAATGAAAACTATCAGCAAGTCAAAACTGGGAATGCAGTGCAATTAATGGCACATGGATTTTTATTTTTTTTTTTAGCATTAAGTATTAATTTATAACTCAGCTTAGTTCCTATTCATAAACATGAGTCTAATTTTCTGGCAAAAACCCTTCAAATTGAGTTTATTTTTAAAAGTTAAGGTTTATTTTGACTAACCATGATATCGATGGAGTTTTTTTCTCCTGTATCTATCAATTAAGCAGATATTTCACTAACAATAAAATCAAATCTCTTTTGCATACACGCATGCATATATTTCATAAATACACATTCATACACACATATTATGTACAAAGTGCATATATCTGTATTTATTCATCAAATTTATCATGAAAGTAATCTGAGTAGAAAAGTTTGAACAAAAAATATAAGATGCTGAGAGTAAATATAAACTTAAGTATTGTAACCCTAGCAGAGGCACTTAAGGCTAAAATAATGTAGAGGAAATGGATTTTCTTATGGTTATCTGTTTTCTCTCTGATATTTTGCAATTTATTTTTTTAGAAATTTGAATTAAAATGAAAAAAAATCAGGATAGAAACAGACATGCTTGATGAGAACAAGGATCCCCTTATGCAAGCATCATATCTCTGATGTTACTGATCAGTAAGAAATACCTAAGGAAAGAATTACAAAATAACAAAAACAAAAAACAACCAAGAAAAAAAAAATTAAGAAAGAAAAACGGAGAGAGAAATGATATAATAACTGACTCTTTAAGGCTCTGATAGGTAGCAGACTTGAATATTTTACTGAACACAGAATATGGATCAAACCCTTTTAATGTACAGACAAGTACTGCGCTACACACACCTGCCTATACTTAACATCCCTTGTGTCACTTTGTGCCAACGAGTTCCAGATTTCAGTTCTTCATCACAGGAATAATGTCTGGAGTACTTTTTTAAAAAAGAAACTATTAATTCATTGCTTCCTTTCCTCAGTTGTTCTTGTCTAAACAAAAATTCTTAATCTATTTAGTCTTCCCTCTTAGCTGATCATACTTGCCATTCTTCTAGCATTTCTACAAGGTCTTTTTCTGACCACTCCTGTCAGTTTCACAATCTGCAATGACTCACAAAACTTCTTTGCAATTAGAAGCAAGTTAGAGCCTCTTATTCTACATATATTTTAAGCATTATTTTTATTTATTACTTCATATGAAAGTAATTTCATTTACAAATTTGTCATCTCTGTACTTGATCACCTCCTCATTCAGTGCTGTCTGATCTTTGCACAAGCATTTGCAACCACATGCAGATTTGACTATTCTCAGTAATTTTCTGTTATTGAACAGATTTTGCTACCTGTTCCCAAAAGTTAAAATGAAATCTTTGTGGCCAAATAAGAGGTTAGATGAGATTTTAAGAGGGTATATGATAAGTCCACTTTTTACAATGTTCTGTCAAAACTGATAAATAAAAATTATTTCTTTGAAAAGTATCTGAACAATCTTATCATGAGCAAGTTCCTGTGCTGGAGGTGGGAAAGGAAGAGAGGAAAAAAGGTGGAGGAAATAAAATTGAAGAAATCCAGCATTTTCTCTCAACTGGCTTACACTTTTCTGGAAAACCTTCTTATTCTATTCTTGATAAATGAAAAAAATCTTTTCCACCTTTTCCTCAGTCATATTTTTTGCTTGGGCAAAGTTGCTAGTTAGTTCATAAAGTCAAACCTTCCACTTACAACAAATAAAAAATTATTTTATTTACTAGCATTTTAGGTAGCCAGTGGGACTTTTCTGTGCCTTTGCATGAACGTTGTATGGTTTCCTTGATAAACAAGGCATCCATACCATTGTTACCAGCTGCTTCATGGAGGTAACAGAAGTGTGAGCATGATACTAATTGTGGCAGAGCTTCTGCATGGAAATCTGGGTTTCCCACAGTCAGATCTATGTCTTGTAAAATCATTAGATTCTAAAATGTCCCCACCTACATGTGAAATTATGTCTGTGGAAACTTATAGCTTAACCTTGAAGAAAGTATGGTGTTCTTTTCTTCTTTTTGAATACATCACAAGAGTAACTAGGGACCCTATTCAGCCCTCAGGGCTGCATTCAGATTTCTATTTTAAAAAAATGCAGTCTCCATACTGCAGAAATCTTATGCTTATAATGACTAGATTAAATATAAGGATAAACTAAACCCATACTTTGAGAAGAGAGGTTTAAGGGGACAGAAACAGAAGTATATCTTTGTATAGACAAAGAGAACATGCTGCAGCTTTGAGTTGTTGCTGATTGATTGCAGTTCGTGCAGAATCCCGTGAAGATGGTAATTCCATGTCTCGATTTTATGTCCTTGCTAAATCAATGTATCCTACGTGTTGCTATTGAGACATTTCAAGTAAAAATTGCAGACATTGGTATGTTTAAATAGCCATCATTTCTTACATTACTGAAGCTCATTGAGATAAAATGTTCTCATCTTTTCTTGAATTTTGTAGGATCTTTTTCTTCTAAGATGCTGCAATAAGCCATTTTATTTTGCTTACTTTTCACATCTGAAATAATTTCTCAGACAATAGATAACAAAAAATACTTCCTGTGCAAACTGATTTTGAATCATCCTCTGGATCTGAAGGCATGGAAATGTAATGACTGATGAAGATATTTTCATAAAGTTCTTGGAGAGGTAATTAGAACAAGATCTATTCAGGAAAGATAATACTGTTTTCGTTGCAGTAACTTTCCCTAAGCAATGCACTGTATTGTTAATCCCAGATCTTCCTTACCCTTGGCTGGTTTCTCTCAACATCCATGAACCATGAAATATTCAAAGCAACCTACTATTTAGAAATGAGTAACCAATGGTTTTGTAAAACTACTTATAATGGTCAACCTAAAAGAGGAGCAGAGAGTAATGTGAGATAACAATATCAGTGTGGGTGCCTTTATTAGGCTCTTTATTTACAGCCTCCAGAGATAGGTTTCTAACTTTTAGATGCTTCAAATCACTCTAGGAAAATTCCATTGACTATATAAACAATATAGGCTTCCAAATTCAGAAATTCATACTAGGTGTTTAAATTCTTTCCTCCACCTTACCTTTTTGTGTTCTGTTTTTTCTTCTAAGTGTTTTCATCTCTTTCAGCAGTGAATATTTAAATTAAAAAAAAAAAATCTTCAGTGTAATAAAATATTACCAGAGGATAGCAAATTGGCACATCCACCTTATGGGGCTCTGAAATACAAAACTCAGTTCTTATAGATACATGAATTCAGCAGAGCTTTTTTTGTGGTGATTCCTCACTGCACCCTCTCTGTATGGAGTGATTTGGCTTGTTTGTTCACATAGTAGCCACACATACTTAATAGATATACAAAATAAATATAAATAACAAGAAGATTGTATTGTTATTTTTTAAAATAACTTTTGATAAATGCAGCTCTTTCTCAAACATACTTAGTCATAGACTTTGTTCACTTGGCAAAAGCCATCACTACAATAGATGACAGCCTCCATGAAGTAGGTTATCCTTTGGTCTGCTTCATTAAATACCTCAGATCTCCAGTGTCACTACTGGGTTGTGGTCATCTGAAAATCTATATCAAATAAATTAGTTAATTTCCTGAACTCTTTTGGATAAACAAACTCATTTATTCTGATAAGTGAAAGCACTTGGAAAAGCATATGCTGCTTGTCTGAGCAAAAGACTGACTCATTGACATTCTAGATAGCTAAGATTTCTTATGCAGGTGGCCAATTTCAGATTTACAATCTCGGCCTGGAAATCTACTTTGACTTCCCCTTTTACCATACTACTGGAACTAAAACAAAGCTTAGAATTAAATAACACATTTTCCAGCATGTACCTCACTGTTTGTTCTATGTTAGTTTTCCATTCCTGCAAAATCATAGCCTTTTGCAGTTATGGATATCTAATTTGGACAGAGGTCTCATTGGAAAGTCAATTATGATCTGCAGGAATTTCCACTAAACTACTACTTCAAAAATTAAGAAAAAAACCTGAAGTTTGGATAACATTAATAAAGCTTCTATATATTTTGTTGCAAGATATTCCTTCTACAATGAGTTTTAGATTTTTATTATTGATAAATATTAGATGGCAAATTGTTAATAAGGAAGTTGTGGAAGTTGTTTCCAAAATGGTGTGTGTGCACCCAATGGAGTGCACAAGACACTCCACTGGGGTGCAGAAGAAAATTTTTTTTTCTCATCATTATTAAACAAAATGTATTTTTAAAGACAACAGTTCTTTATTTCATCTTTGTCTCATTATTTTTAATATCTAATTTTATGCATATTTTATGAGTATAATATGCTAGTATGTGTATACAAATTTTAAAGACAAGCACAAATATGCATACATTGGTGGTACATGCTCATAATTTTTTTTATATGGTTGCACAGTCAAAAAAGTTTAGATACCGCTGCAATAAAGAATAAATGGCTTTTACAAAACCCTTTTAAGTTTTAAAATACAAAAAGTTTCATGTACAGAAATATCTTGTCTAAATTTTATGAGCAAAATTAAAAATTGCAGTATAAAGCACTAATCAAAATCAAGACAGTGAATAAAAAATCTGTGAACAGTTCCATAAATAAACACTCTTCATAATCAAAGCAGCTTGTAAAAATCATCTTCCTGTCTGATATGAGTGCTATTTAACTTCTTCCCTATTCCTTAACAATTTCCCTATTAGGAAAAAGGTCAGAGATAAAAAGGGTTACAGATGAATACACTTTAATACGGTGTGGAAAAGAAAAGCCTCTTTTGTAAAGAAGACTCATGTCTTGCTAAATCTAGCTAAAAGAAATTAAAAAAAATATTTCCTGCTCAGCTATAAAATATAAGCAGCTACATACATGGAACAACTATTTTTTATTATTTTTTTGCCAGTCCTTGACAGAAAAATTATGCTTGGGAATTTGAAACTCTTATACACCATTCACATGTACCTAATAAATAATGACAGAGAACTGGGTAAGCCTAGTGGCTTACATGTCTGAATAATATTTACTTAACCAGAACATTAATGCATCACTTTTTTTGTTTTGTTTTGTTTTCCCTGAGCTGAACGGTTCAGCTAACACAATTGCCACAGTCATTCTCTCAGCAGCACTGAAATCTACATTTAAGTGCCATCTGTGAGGCAGTCAAAAACTGGCTGATTCTATGCCTTTGTTGTCCCATATGATGCTATGCCTTAGTTAATAACTGAGAATTCAAGCACAGAGAAAGATGAATCTCTCTGATGTCATTCCCTTCATTGTATGTGAAAATCTGTGCCCCACCACCTACTAAGCTTTCCCTTACTGACCCGTGTTTACCTTCTGTTGGTGCCACTTCCCACTGTGTTATTGATGTGCTTTTCTGCCCAGGAAGCCGTCCTCCTCAATGCACTTTGTTAAGCTCAGGCCATGGGCACACACTGTTCTTTGTTGTACAGTATATGAGGAATGTTTTTGGAGGGGAACACTGATGGTGTCAATGATTAGGAGTTAAAGTGTCTTCGAAGCTACAGAAGCAACATGCTGCATTTCCAACACACTGTATTGCAAGGATTAAACTTAAAAGCTATTCAATCATGAGGCTTTTGCCTCATACCTAAGGGCTTTTCATTTACGTAACAGAAAGCTGTGTGCTTCTCAATATACAGACTGTGCATATTTTGATTCTCTGATTAGGTTTTCTTCATTTAGCATTGTTCAAAGCTGTGCAGAATGGGAGTCAACATTTAAGATCAGCAATACTATTAAAGGAACAATGTGCCTGCTGGTTAACTTCTAAAGAAACCAGATGTGGAGGCAAGGAATTTGCCTTTCTGATTTGATTTTTTTGTCTTATATTTAAAGGTGTTTCTCAAAGTGCAGTATATGCTCTCAGTCATGAGTTAGGGAAAGAAAGGGGAAAAAAAGATATACAAAATCTCTGAATGGCAGGAGGACAATTAATGAAGTTATGGTTTGGTCAATACATACTGGAGCCAGGTCAAGAACATTTTGGGTTTCATTTCCCAAAAGAGCAGAAAATCACTTCTAAAAATAGTAGAAAATGTTCCTTCTGGGCTTCTTTTTTTTCTCTTAGTGGTACTGGTGGTGTTTTCACTATACCTCTAATACCTGTTTATATTTCCTGAGTAAGTGTACTGGTGAACCAACTTACTCTCTTTTTAATTCCTGTCATTATTCAGAAAGAAATCCATGAAAAGGTTGCTGTTCACTTATGAATAACAAATCCTGTAAAATTATACCCTGAATGAGGTCTTTCCTTTCCTTCCCTCTGTGCAGTTTGTCTTCTAAACTTAATCGATTCTGACTTTGTCTCTGCAAGAAATCCCAATTGTATGTTCTGATCTCATTTAACCCACCTAGGGAGAAAAAAATATTTCAAAACACATGTGGAAAAAGAGGCTTGATGAAGCAAAACGATGAAATGATGACTAAGTCTAATGAACACTGTGATTTAAGGCATCCAGCTTTTGGAAAAAAAAAAAAAAAATACCTAGAGAGTTTTCTTTCCTGACTGCCACTTCAAGTGAGTTGATATTAGGTCTGTGACAGCACTACTAATTTTCTTCTCTCTCCTAGAAGTGCAATGGTCCATACTATCGTATTAGTTATGCTCTTTATTGCATAAATGCTGTGTCTTCTTGGCAGAAAGAAAGTATTCATGAACTTGTGGTGACATCAAGGGGACCAACTGGATTAACAGGATAGACATGTTAGACTGGGGGCACCAAACACATCATCACAGCCTGTTAATCCAAATGACAGCATCTGCAATGCTCCTGAAACAGGAGACATATATGAAAAAAATAATTTTCTACCTTTACTTACAACATTAATAGTAGTAGTAATTTAACATTTATTCTTGCAGGAAAAATCAAAATACTGATTTGATACATGAACTCCTTAGTTTCTTTTAAAGTGGCTCCTTAAATATTTAGATAGAAAAGCAAGCAAGCAAGCAAAACAAACAAGGAGGACAAATCTGGACTTTAAACTGTTTTAACATTTCCACCACCTTTTTATTATTCTAAAATAGTAAAAGCAACTATCATTAATAACTTATTTTGATAACATCTAATGTGATGGCCACACTTACCTTAAAACAATGAAAAGTATTTTCCTCAGGAATCTTTTTATTGTATTTTTTCCCACCTGTATATCATGTGCCTATACAAAAGATCAGGGGTTTTGCTCAGAATATGGATTTCTTTTCTCAGTTAAAGAGTAATCAGGAAAAAAATCAAAAATAAACAGTGAAAATCTGAAGTAGCCACCTTCTAATGTATACTATCCTAATTCTGTGGGAGGAGGAGAAAAAAAAAGTCCAAGAGGAGAACTTCCTACTGGTTTTAGAAGTGAGTTTTCTGCTCTTGTGGGAAATGAAACTCCAAAACAGAAGGTAGTGAACACTACTTCTCTGGTATTTATTACAAACCCATTAATCATTAATGTTCTATTTTGCTAGTCAATCAGTAGTAACACAGTTTCATAGAAACTTTGTTATAATTTGGCATGTCTCAATGTAATTTTTACATAGCTAATCAATGGCTTGTATTCAAACTCCAGAGCTTAAGGATTGAAGAAATAGGTTTGATATTTCCCTAACTGAAAGGTCTAAAGAAAAGTAATATTTCATATTTGACACTGCCTTTTTCTTTATTGATCACTCAGTAGAGCTGGAAAAGATCACTGATGTCACTATTGCTTCCCTACTTCCTGTTTTATTAACGATGATATATTGTTCTCTTTGGAAATAAATACACTGGACGTAATATACTAAGAACAGGCAAAAGTGCCATATCAATTCTAGTCATTTATTTAATCTCCTTATAGACTAGTTATGGGTGAAATGATACAAATGTTTTTCTTTTTCTCTTTACAAGCATAATTCATGTTCTGTTTGCAGTCCAAAATATGGACTAATTCAAAGCCAAGTGCTTTAAGATAAAAACAGATCTAGCATTCTCAAAATAGAAATATTTTTTCTTTCTTTTAGACATATTATTTAACAACCTATGGATCAGGCACTGTTAAATTTTTCTCTAGATAAGCAGTAATTTAGGGGTTTTAGTTTTTTAATTTTTTGTTTTAATTAGTAACCATGTTTTAGTTTAATTTGAAAAAGTAATTAAAGAAGGAAAACTAGACTACTAAGGGATTCACAGCTAGCTATACATAATGATTTATTTTTCACATGCCAATAAAGACAAATTTAGATCTAATGAGTGATTTCAGTAATTATTTGTAACATGAACAAGCATGGCATTTGCAAATATAACCATACAGTGTGTATCATCATATCTCTCAAGAGACGTAGCATATCTCTCAAGACAGTTCATAAAAGCACGTGCTCTTCTTTCATCAAAATCAACCACAAATATACAGTTACATCCTATATTTTGTTTGTAGAACAAAAATATCCAGTAACATTTCTCTTTGTCCATTTCTCGGCTGCAATGTGTGTAAAAGACATCTTTTCAATCCAAGCAGTGCATTATACAAGATATGACTAATCTAGAGAATTTCCATTTGAAAGAGAAATGAGTAATAATTGATTGGCCTAGATCCAAAGTCACAGTGGGGTTCAAAAAGCTTGTAAGTGCCCTCATAAAAATAGAAGCTGTATCAACCAATTGAATTTAATTATATGTGAAGGTGATGAGGGAGCTAAACAGCCTGTAATTGGAGTCCAATTACTCAGCTGGTCTTCCATAAAATTAATTCATCTGAAAGTTTGCCATTGTCCCATGCTCGAGGCCTGCTGCTGGTTTAATTAGTTAATACTGAGGAATCTTGAAACATTACATTATTTTGTCTTTATTGCCAATTATGGGTTAAGGAAAATTGTGTATAAAATATTAACATCTGCTTCCAGCAAAACTTGGAGAGGGCAAAGGCAAAATATCTTACACTTAATCATGTTAAGAGGAGGAAAATGTCTTTAAATACAGTGAATAATCTTCCTGTTAGTCAAGGCTTATCAAATTAAAAACTTAAGGTGCAAAAGATCATTTGAATGAGATGCAATAAAAAATATGAAGTATAAGAGTTTATATTGCAGCTTCATGTAGAAACAGTTCAAGTCTGCTATGGAGTTTAAAAGTCACTTGGATCCAGAAAAATACTCAAGGAAAATAGTTTGAATCCTTGTCCTTTTACTCAGTGGTAGTATCCATAATGTTCCTAATAACAATGGGAGCGAGCAATAGTATTCCCTGACTTACTTCAGTATCAGCAATATACTGTTCATGTCTAAACATTAACATTAAATAACAATATTTTATTAAGAAGAGCCTTTTTTAAAAAGGATTACTCAATCAAAAGCCAACAGCTGCTGAATATTGTTCCAGCAATAACTGTCTCATTTTTTTTTTTTATAAAACCCGTGTAGACAACTTGAAATTAAATGGAAAGGAGACAGGAAGTACCTGCATTTAAATTAAACTCTAAAAGACAAAAGCATTCAGTCCTGGTTTGTTTCAAAACTATCTGCAGAAACTGCAAGATTTTCTACTGTTTTAACAGATTTTAGATCAGTCTACTGACTGGGTTGAATCTTTTTTTTTTTTTTTCTTATGGTAATCTCAGAAATAACAATCATTGAAAACAAAAGTACTATGTGGTCAGAAGTGGGCACTATGTGATACATGACCCAATAACATTTTTTGAACTTGAAATGGTGAAGGAGAAAAAAATACTTGATGAGTCCTAAGAATGATATGCAATTATTTCCCCAAAGACTCATTCCTATCTACAGTGAGGTAATTACAGCATGAAAAGTATAAAAAGTTCCATTTTGGAAAGTTTAGGAAAAACACGTATCAACAACAGAATTTTTTCTATTTTTAAGAGTTAAGAGTTAAAATTTAAAGAGAATCCATTTTGTGGACAATGCACATTGGATTAAAATAGCTTTTTAAAGACTTACACACACTACTGTACTTTTCCCAAACTTTCTCAGACATACAATAAACAATTTTATCATAGGCCCATTGAATAAATGTAATACCAATTGCCATTATAGTTTTCTATACCTCTTCCAGAAGCAGAACTATTGAAGCGAGTTGCTTTTTAGACTCATTTAATTGAAAATGTGGAGATAAATCTCTACTTATTGGAGTAATATTAAAGTCAGATTTTTAAAACAAAATATACTGTGTGTTTCAGAAACTGTGAGAAAGAGGCTAATCTCCTAAAGGCTAGATTTCATGATGATTCAGAAAGGTAAAAAACAAACAGAAAACCCTCTGTGAAAAATCGAGTCAGAAACCGAAGAACTTCATCTAACTTTTGAAGAAAAAGAAATGTAAGTCTTCATTTGTTAAACTTAAGAAGAGAAATACTAGAACCTTAAACATTCATTTTAAGCCATAGAGATGCATTAAGTTTCTTTGATTAATTGGAATTATTTCTATACATAGAAATAATGTAGACCTCAGACAGCGGCGAAAAAGAGACTGCAGACTTAGGTCAGGAACGAACGGCTGAAGCCAAGTTTAATGAAAAATCTACCTTTTATAGCATAGTTTGCTAGAGAAAATTCATGTTTGCCTCTTGACCCACCACCTCTCAAAGGTGATAGGTCGGATGGCAAGACACCCATATCCAAAACATGTCTTAGTGGTCCCAAAACTATACAGTAAATAACAACAGGTGCAAGGACAGAAAAGTAGTTTACTTAACATCCTATCTGTTTTCCTTAGGCTGCATGTGAAAGAAGTTTCCCACATACTTGTGAGAGAAAACTGAAGAATTTCTCTGCTTTAGCCCTTTTTGCATCCATATCTATGCTTTGCCAGCTCCGTAAAACATGAAGAAAGGAATGATGTTAAACAGTACAGTCAAGAAGGCAAGGAAATTATACTGGTAAAACCTAAGGGCTTCCTGTCAAGGGAGGGTCTGCCATAAAAATTATTAGAAATTAACTAAAAGATTTGGTAAACAGATATTAAATAGAATTCACTGCATGCAATTAACATATAGGATTATTTCATCATGGGTGTTTATAGGCTAAACAACAGATGATTTCTGAGGTTCCGTTTCTGTCCTTTCCCTTCTGCTCATGGGAAGAGGGCAGACACCAGCCCAGCACACAGGTAGTGAGCAGCTGCTGAGGGCTGCTGGTGCTGGAGAGGAGGTACTGAAGTACGCATTTGTCTCAAACCTTTGGTTCTAGTTTGGGTGCCTGCCATTCTGATAGGTAAATTCATTTGCCACACATAGATACAAGTGTTTTCTTTCTAGAATAACACTCAGAGTTTATGCAGAGTCAAAGGGATGCATCCTACCATGAAAATATAGCTCCTCTGTCTTCTTCTCTCTCCTTCTATACTCCTTAAAAATCAGCTCCAAAGTGTAAGCACTATCCAACAAAAAATATTGCCTTTCCTTGGGATGGAAATATTTGCTTAAAAAAATAACACTGACTTTATATGCAGATAGTGAACTTTATTCCCCTCATTATATTTACAGACTGTATATATTCTGTTTCCCATTCATAGCAGGATAAATATGTAAAAAGAAAATCTATGACACTTTTGCAAATTTATTATTTACTGTTGACAGTGAACAAGGAAATTTTAGCCCTGTACATCTACCACGCCTATTAAAAACAAATAGTCCTTTTGGCTCTGGAAATACTGAAATTTGAGAGGTATTATGGGTCTCTGTCTTATTTATGGAAGATTTTACTTAGATCATGGACATTAAACAGAGATTTTTTTTTTTTTTTATGAGCTTTATTGCCACAAATAAATTCAATTCATAAAAGATTCCATGAGGAATGCAACAAAATTGCCCCCATCTTCCTTAAATAAATAATTAATTTTAAAAAAAAAGTCAATATTGAAAATATTTCTGTGACTGTATTTCATTTTTCACTGAAAAAAGAGTGGAGATATAAGTTATCTGGTACAGTGTCCTCTGTCTGCATCCATTGCACCCTCCAGAAAGAAACTACTCTCTTCATATGTCTTTCTCTTCATGGAGAACTTTCACCCAAGTAAGTAGCATAACTTGACAGCTTCACTCATAGGCAGAAAAAGTCAGTCTTGCACTTTTGTAAAAGAAAGTAAATAATTACTTTGACTGAAAAAAATCATTTCCAAGGCAAAAGCGGGATATGTGTATTGACATTTTCACATCATTGAAATCTATAATCTTGCAAAAAGTCAGCAAACAAGCTGTACTTAAACAAAATTGCCTGCCTACGTGAAGCTCTTTGCAAGACTGGGACATAAAGGAGCAGCAATCCATAAAGACAAATTTATTTTTATTTCATTTTAATGACCCTTAATATTTGCAGACCACTTTAGAAATGAAAAATGGCCCATCTAACTTCTGCATCAGATGTGTGCACTTCATCTCATCAATATTCCACCTGTGTGTGCATCATTGAGATGGCTGTTCAAGGGTTTGTGACTGACTCTAAAAAAGTACTGTAGGTGAGAGCCAAAAAGTGACCTGGGAAAAAAGACTTTCTATGTTCTTTGGGGTTAAAGAGCCAAGCCCAAAGATTGCTCTATAGATTAGATGTGTAATTAGAGGTGTATATGGGTCTATGCTACATGACATGGGACTGCAAACTGACTTTCCTCAGGAAAAAGGAAGACCAAGGCTCTTTGCCATTCCCTTAACAGGTTCATGGTCTGTCTAGCCCCGACTGCACTCTTTGTGGCCCCAGTGGTCTCACAGGTAAGTGTATCTTTCTGAAACAGAAAGCTGCTTTTACATGTAGGGAAAGATTGCTTAGTCTTATGTGGAATTTTTCATATTAAATTTTGCTACACAAAATGTTTGCAAAGGGAAACACTCCCCTCTGTTTTAAACTGGAGGTCAGTCTCCATGACAAGACTAAACACATCGCTTCTTGTAATTTATTCCCTTACCTTATTTAATTTGGTTATTTTCACTGCATTAAAAGAGAATAGAATTTTTAAATTGGGTTTCTTTGAAGGAAGGGAGGTCTGCAGTAAAGTTTTTTTAAGATTTATATATCTGTTTGTCAGTATGTGTGTGATAGCAGGTGTTTTATACCCCACAGAATTCTTTCCATTTTCACAGGAATCAGGGATGTAACTGTGAACAACTTACATTTGATAGTTTTTGTTTTGGTGAAACAATAAGCAAAAGGAGGAGGTTTTTTCCTATTTTGCTGGCAGTTTCAAGTTTTTATTCCTTTATTTCTCATATTTATTATACTTGTAAAGTGCTGTTTTAAAATTACACTGAATGGCATTTAGAAGTAATGCTAGCTATGGGCGTAGTTCTGATACACTCATAAACACAACCCCCCATCTTTTCCTTAATAAGATGTTATTAAGTATACAGATTGGAAGAATTTTACCTGCACAAATGTCTAGCACACAGAACATTAACGGGAAAAAAAAATCTTTCTTTAATACTTGATAATTATAGGAACTATTTTTGAAAAGATAGATTATTTGATAGAAAAGGGGAAAAAAACCCAACATAAAACTAGGTAGCCATTAGAGTTTAATATTCTCTTATAAACTAAAGCAGAAAAATAACATAGCTGTTGTTACTGCATACGTATTGAGATAAAATAAAGAGCATTGAATGATTTTGTATATAATTCTATGAAAATTTTTATTAAATATTTGAAGGAATATTTCTATGTGACATTCCATGTTATAGTTAGTTTACATAAACAAGCCATTATGCAAAGAAAAATAATATTTTTTACCTTGTTTCCTGTTCTATGCTTGCAAAAGAAATAGTCTTCTTTCCCATACACATCACAAAGCTATATCATTTTTGTCCCAGTTCCCACAACCCAAGCACAACTGTGATATTTAAAAGTGTGTATCTTTCCCTGTCTATATTATATGACTGAACTTGGAGTAGAATTAAAACATACAAAGAAATCTGAAAAGCAAAAAAGCCAATAATTCAGCAAGGAAAACTGTTGTAGTGCGGGGAATCCTTACAACAATATATAAGATAGCGATGGACTTGGAAGGAAAGGCACCTCCACAGAAAACCAGCATCCTTTGTCATTATACAGTCCATAACAATCATGTTTTTTACAGTAACACTTTGACTTTAAAAAAAACTAGAAACCTCTCCTAAAATGCTGTAATGCTTAAGGCCATCCCTGAACTTTTCAACTCCCATGTATGCCTTTTGGATGTGGCTCTGTTTCGTTCCTGAATTCCAGCACCATCTCTGCCCTTCCAGAATTCAGACAGCTCAAGCACATCTGACTGGGAATTGCTTCCGACCAGTATTGTTTGCAAATAGATATTTTGATCACCAGCTGTTTCTCTCTGCAAATCCTGCTTCATCCATTGCATACAGACATTCTCTACTACTACTCACACACACACATATATATACAAAACTTTGGACTTCTTATGATAAAACCAGGATTTTTTATTTGAATAGATTTTAGGTGCTGAAAAAAACAAAACAAAAAAATTTAAAAAAAAAGAAAGAAAAAAGAAAGGAAAAACCAACCATGACACCAAAAAAATCAAACAATCCAATCCAAAACCAAACCATACCAAAACAAAACCACAACAAAACCAAAACAAACAAACAACAATGAAGAGGTAGAATGGAATTATTTTGGCAATGACAAGGAAATAAAAAATTTTCCAAACATTAGCTGTGTCTGCAAAGACAAGTGACAATCTCAGATGATGTATAAAAATAAATATCACCTGCACAGGTTGCAGTTACTGATGCTAAAATGGTCCTCTCTCCTGTTTCCTTTAGCACTTAGCAAATCCCTTCAATGCTGCCCTTGAAATCTTTTTTCCCATGAATACTGAGGAAAATCCTATAATCTGTATTACGAATCAAACATATGTTTTTAGTGGTTGTAGACTGAATCCATGGAGGCTAATAATTATAAGATGTAATAAAAATGTGAATATTTTCTTTTAGTAATACTATATTCATGAAAGTATTCCTCCCAACTCCTTTCTTGTTGATTTAAGTATTTTCTGAAAATATATTTTATTAGTTTAAGCCTCTCCTACATAACTCTTCCTTACAGAAGAGGACTTGCATCTAAATAACTGTCTCTATAAACTGATATGAAAACAAGGTCTATATAATTAAATCTATTACAGTAATATAAATTGGATCTAGGAAACACACACATGTCTGTACTCAAATAACTAGCTCGTTTGCCTGCAAATTTGTATCATAAATATTGTGGTATTTGACATTATATAAATACCAACAAATTGAGCAATCTATTTGCAATTTCTAAGAGCTGAAAATTATTTTGCTGGGAAAAAAAAAAAAACTATGCATAAAAATGTGAAATTTTACAATAAAAACTGAAATCCACTGTTAATTGGATTTATTAAAGGCAAAGAAGCAGAGTATAGGTTTTCAAAACCATAACAGCACAACATAGACGAGCAGATGTGGGTTATTCCTTCACTGAACTCACAAACAAAGTTTCACAGTGAACCACCCCATACCATCCCATTCTGTGCCTCCATTAAGATATTTGATTTCACGGGCATTTCATAAAAGCAGTTGGTAAGTCAAGGAGTATTTTATGACAGAGTCTTGCAAGTAAGGGGTGGTCTCTATTCTTCAGGTGGCCCACAAAACTTCTGCAGTCACAACAGTGAAGCATCTGTCATTTGGTAAGCAATGACACTGTTTGTTGTAGCCTGAGACTGGTTTAGGGTTTCCAGCATATTTTGTAACCCTCTGAAGTAAATGAAACAATACAAAACAAAACAAAACAACAACAAAAAAATACATTTATGTACAGATGATCTGTATAGTTTTTGAGTAAATCTAACCAAGATCAAGCTTGCTAATATGCTAAGTAAGAAAGCTGAAATAACAACTATAGCAAAATTGTGATCTTCACCATGAATCGGAGAGATTAGAAATGAGAACACTGACAGGAATAGAACTTTTCTTTTTTTATCTTAATAGCTCATTATAGAATACAACACCTGAGTTTGAAAGGTTCTTAGTTTTAGTTCCTAGATCTATAAAAGATGTCTCCACCTAGAAAGGAAAAAACAAACATATACTTGGAAAAAAAACCCTGAAGTCCGTGCAAATTTAAACAAAATTTCTTCTCTTGTTCCATTAAGGCAAATTTATTTTCATATTGTTTTATTGAGATTGACTGTAACTTTTAAGCAATCTGCAGCGGAGACATGACAGAAAAAGTATGGAATTGACACAATGAGATGTGATAAAAACCCTACAGTTTTATGATGAAAATATGTATTTTACCTTCTATGACATAAACAGAATGCACAGCTTAAAATTAAATTTTCAAAGAGAAAACAAAACTAACAAAACACAAAAAGAGGAAACAAAAAAAGTATATTTTGAGATCTTTCTGACATTCCCAACAAAATACCAAACTGATTGGCTTTCCTGTTACAAAGACCTGCACGTATAATTTAATTGGTCTTTCCTGAGTAGTTGCACAAAATTAAGCAAAACATTTAAAATTTTTTAGCTATTCTGCCCATTTATTTTCCCATCTTCATTTTTGCTGCTTATTCATTTTTAGATCAGAAAAAGAAAATAAAGAGAATAAATTAATCAATTTAGAATAAAAAATCAGTTCAGAAACAGAAAAAAATTTACTGTGAAAAATTGCAGTTTCTGCTAATTCTTATCATCTATCCCTCCTCCCCATATTCTTTTTTATTTTTCTTTTGCAATAGAAGCTTTAAAATTTTGCTAGAAATGCACGTATTCTGTTTGTAGAAGAAAAACATTTTAATATCATTTCATTAAACATAAAAGAGTGCATTTTTAAATCATATCTCTGTTTATGATCTGTGGAGGCACCCCCGCACTACAACAATGATCTATTCACATTTCCTAATACATTAAAGGGAAGTTGATAGTGTCTAATATCCAACTTTGTTCCCCATGGCTTCGGATAAACAGAATCACTCACATTAAAAATAAATCAAACACATTATTTTCAGTGTTGCAGCATTATGAATTGCCACAGTCCCCTGGTGGTCTTCAAACAATGTTAAAAACACAGCATTCAGATAATAAAGCAAAAGGAAGAAAGTTAAAGGGTATTTTACTGCTCAGGATACTATGTTTTATGCATTATCTTTCTATATTTTCTTCAGCAATGTTGTTAAACGGTGAGTTCACTAAAGGTCTCTAGTTGACAGTGTAAACTCATGAGTATGGTTACATAAACACTCTAAAAGGTGATAATACACTTTTATAATTCTGGGCTTTTTAATAATAGCAGGGCTGATGTAGTGTCTAGTAGAAACACTATATATTTCCTACATTTTGCTTTCGCAAGTCTACACACTAATAATGATATTGTAATTTTTTTTAATACAACTGCATCCGAGAATTTTGTTCTGTAAGGCAAATTAATCTCCTTAAAATAGTCGGAATATGCATTATCATTTTCTTCATACATAAAAGAACACCCACAAAAGAAACTGAATATTTTTCTTTCAATTTATAAAGTCTCAAAACCCCCAAAATCTATGCAAGCTTCTGCAGTACCTCCTATCAAGGAAAAAACCTACACACAGGTTTTTTTGTAAATGTGTTCCACGCAGAAATGTGTTCTCTTTAATTGGATTTGTATTTGTATTAAAGTATAATTATTCTTTTCTATGAAGTATTTAGTATTATCTCGGGAAGAAATATTCTGTCCTTGTGAGTTAGGGTATGGTACAACATAAAGGCGAAGGTTGCTCCAATGTCATTTTCATTTACCTTTCAGTTGTGATTTTCTGATGTTCAGATTTTGAAAGCTTAATGATTGTTTACTTGAACCCAGGAAGCTGGAGGAGCAGACAGACTTTATGCAGCTCAAAGAGGATTTGGAGCACGCAACCACTCGTGCTGTGGCTTCGTTATCTTCTTCTCCCTCTTGTGGCCTCCAACAGTAAGAGCAAATAAGACATTTTGACATCCAGCACGGCCTTTTCCTGTAATGACTGGGGAGAAAATCAGACTTTGGGGGTAAGTGCCATAGGATCCAGATGCTACCTCAGCATTGGAGGGGCTTCTGTGCAGTGAGATCCCTCCCACCTGAGAGGGACATGGGGATAATGAAGATGGCAGGGTCGGGAGCAAAGCCATACTTGTCTTTGGAGATCCTGTAACACAGTGGGGAGATGACCAACTCTCCCCAGCTCTGCAACAAAATTAAGTCCAGTGCTTTTCAACCAAGATTTTCAACTATTAATAATATTATGAGAAGAGAGAATTCATGTTCCTATGAGCTGGTAGGACTATATTTCTTGGAAGCATCTTGATCCTGTTTCAGAACTGACCTAGAAGTTTAAAAATTAAATGGAATATCTAGTGCAAGATGTTAATAAATTAGAGTTGGTAGAGGTCCACAGAATAATTTATAACCTAGTTTACAACTGGTTTGCTTTCTTCACCAAGGCTACAAGAACACTGAGGCAATTTCAAGGCATAGTTGCCCACTTTAGTTGTACAAACCAGTCCTTTCCTGGGCTCTCAGTAGTAATGACAACAAAAATAAACAGCAATAAAATGCCTCTTTTCAGCCATATGAAATAAACAGTTTAATATTCTGATTTTAAGGACGCAAATTGGTGGCTATAAATATTGTACAGCATTCAAAGTTCTGTATGTGCCATCTGGTGACCATGTGATTAGTGTATCTATGGGGCAAAAGGAGGGGGAGGGGAAGGGTCTTGTCATGCCCTTATTTATTTTCTGTGCTCAACTATGCACTCACTTAAAATCCAGCCATATGCTAGAGCATCTGTTATAGGTGGGGTTTTTTTGTAAATTTTCTTTTTTAAAATTGAGTCTATTTTGCCCTTTAGGAGCCTACGCTCTGAACAGTGCTACAGAATGACATTTACTGCAGACCAAATAATTATTTTATTAGGAGTTACAGTTTCTAGTTTGAATAAGCAGCAAAATTCCAGTTTGGAAATAAATAAGTACCTTACATTTTATAGTACTAAACCAGCCAAATCATTCCTTTTTGCTTGCATCCGCCAAAGATTTTATGATTAATTTAAACTCTGTTTGTGTGCATATTCATGCACAGAGATTTTTGAGTTGATTTTTATTTTCTTCAGCATGTTAATATAAAAATATGCCTATTTGCCTTAACAGAAAGAGATGCCACCCAGCAGTCATAAAAGTGAATAGCAAATTCTGTGCTTTATTGGCCCAGTGCTCATATACGCATAATCATCATTTAGTTTACAGAATACTGCTCAAGGCAGTCTTGTGAAAGTAGTATGCCAGTATGCCGTTGGGAATGAAACCAAGAACACAACAGTTTTTGCAGCTTTCCATCATGCCTCAGAAAGAGAAGGTTAAGCTAAAATTGGCTCTGCAAGAATAATAGAAGTATACTAAAAATACCTTCATTTTTAGTCATAGTTTCTGTTAAAAAAAAAAAAAAAGAAAAAAAAAAGAAAGAGTTATTTCTGCAGTCTATGCTTGCTTAAAATATCCAGTGAAGGGAGCTTCATTTATTGATATCACAGGACCAGCTTCCAGTTTCACTACTCCAACTTTTTCAGGAGAATTTCTATTCTTTTTCTAACTGAACTAAGTCCAAATTGTAATGTCAGGCTGAGAAGAGGAATGCAGAAGCTCACTTTTGAGAGCATATCAATCATTTTTAAACATGGTAATATCCTACTCCTGCTACTCTTCTCTGCCCCAAACAGCTTATCTGGGAACACATTAGTTCCTTGTGGAATACTCAGTAAGGTAATGCTGTCTTACTGAACTTTTCCCCTCTTCTACAACTCCAGGTTTATCCAGACCGACTGTCCATCCATGTCACTGTCACTCTGTTATCCTACTTTCTAGCATTAATTTCATGCACCAGATCCCATGATGAACCTGCCCTGTGCCACTTCTCAATATTTATGCTAGGTCAAGGTGGTAGAATTTAATCTTGCAAAGCGAACTCAAAAAGGCCATACCAGCTGCTATGTCTTAGTAAATCAGATAACAGCAATAGATCTAAAGAGCGAATGAGACAGAAGTAAGTGAGATTATTGCATCTGTTTAAATCCCATGTCCCTTACAATCTTTTCCAAAGCTCATATTTGTAAGTGACTGAACAATAATAATGTTAAAACATAATTAAAAACAGCCTAGAATGTATTTTTTTTTTTTAATTTTAATTGTGGTTTTAAAAAAAGAATCATTGTCAGAGACCTAAGAGCAGCTGGTAAGAAGTTCAGATGCAGGTCAGCATACAGCCTAACTGAGCTAAGATTTCTGCATCTTTAGCCTAAATTAAAAGAACATTAAAGATCAATGTACTGTGATTCGAAATGGCAGTTCTGAGCCTGGTACACAAACAATGTGTAGAAATGAGGACAGGGTGTTGTCTTAGAGTGCTGATGCATTCTGAAAGCAATGACAAAAGCTTGGGAAAATGAAAGCAAGAAAAGAGGTCTCCTGTTTTTGTTTTTGGTTGTTTTTTTTTTTAATTCAAAGAAATAGTATAGATATATTGTACAAGAACTAGAGAATAAATGCCCTTATTCTGAACCGTTAACTTGATTTATGAAAGTTTACATACTTTCAAAGGGCATCCAGGCTGGTAAATACTAGACTTCATAAAAATCTGGATACAAACCTTCATTCTTAGGAATGTCACTTCTACTGCCTGGTCCTTACACATGGTCCCATGGATTGTATCACTGCCTTGGTGGCTTGAAGAGTATTCTGCAGTAGATATAGCCTGGAGGACATATTTACTCCCCTAGCACCTATCACCTGTCAACATCCATAAATACATTAACTCTGACACCACTTCCAAGATGTTTAAGTGAAGCAGGCAAGAAGGGATTCTCTATGTGAAGAGAGAATCCGCATTCTTATGAGCTGGTAGGATTACATTTCCTAAAAGCATTTTAATCCTGCTCCAGAACTGACCTAGAAGGTTAAAAATTAAATGGAATCTCTAGTGCAAGATAAGAATAAATTAAAAATGGGAATAACGTATTAATTATTTTCAATTTAATTTGTTATCTGACAGAAAATTAGATTTCAAACTTTTTTTAAATTGAAAAGCATCCATTTCTTTCTGAAATATAAATAAATAAAATATTTATACTCTATATGATATTGCTCTGTTTCTTTTTATTTATAATTTGATCAAAGTGTCTTTTTTTCTCAGAGGATCAATCAGCAGCAGCATACCATAGAAATCATGACATTTTCCATATTGCACTGTTTTTTCATGGAATGCCATCTCCCTCTGTTTCTGAAGAGGGAGATGGCATTCCATGGTTGATTTCATATCTGAGTGACTAAGAATGAGAATGTCTAAAATGTTCTTTCTGAAGATAAAAATATAATAATTCCGATTTGAGATTCTTCAGTAAAAGAAAAAACAATCAAAGAAAACCAAAAAAAACACTCAAACCAACCAACCAACCAACCAAACAAACAAAAAACCATCCTCAGAAAAAGAGATATTCTGTTGTAGGCAACTCTAACATGACTATGAAGTATTCATGGCATTTCTAATAACTGAGTGAGTGCCTATGACAGGCTATAAAGCAGTAACAATTTGAACTAAACATTTTATAGCTAGGAGATAGAGAATCAGAACAGTTTCTCTGTCTCTATATGACTCTCCCACATCCAAGAAATGTCTGGTCCATGACCATTCAGTCAGATGAACAAGAAGGATTGAAGCTATGAAAAATTCATCTCTCAACAGCAGAAAAGGAAGACTCTATTTAAAACCATTCTGATTTATTTTCATCAGGGTATTCCTTGGGCACAGTGTTGACCCAATATCAACATTAGCTATAAAATCTACATTTAATACATTTGCATCCCTGAGTGCTGAGTGAGCTGACAGACAGCACAGGGAAAAGACAAACTCATGACTCTCAAAATTAAATGTAAAATGATGTGTTGAATCAACTGGGGTGAAAGGAAGACATGAAACCAAAGAACCTAATAGTCTAAACCATACTTCTAATGTTCAGAATAAGGGACAGAAGGGATAGAGAGCTTTAGAGGTCAAAGCAGGGACAAAAGCTGGCTTCTGAAACCCAAGTAGAGCTCTTCATCACCTCCACAGGGGTCAATCTGAGTTTGATGATGAAGTTTGGTGGGAAGGGCACAGTGAGGCAACCTGTGGTTCAGTTTACTTCATCCTCCCAGAAACAGACTCATGACAGTGAGAAAGTGACAGACATCAAAAGTGGAAAGCAGTAGCATACTGCAGGGGAGAGCAGACAGGAAAGAACTTCACATCAAAGCTAGTTTTCTCAGGCAGAAGAGCTACTGCTAGGAGAAGGCTCAGCTACACAATTATTTTGTAATATAGCAGGAGCTGATTCTTCACAGAATTTTTGGCATGATATCATTTATTTCATCACAAAACTGGCATTAAATTATCAACAATGGCTTTTGTCATCACCCTGCAGAAATGTGTATAACCTCCAACATTGCATCCCACCAGGCATAGTTGTCAGGGATAGAGTTAAAAGAACAGACCCCACTACCCAACAAGATCCCCCTTGACACAAAACTGAACAAATTACTGCACTCAACCACCTCCTGAATCCAGTCAACCTTGCTTTTCTCCTGAGAAATGGCAGGCTTATAGCACAGATTAGTGTACGTTGCAGAGGCCTCAGAGGATCATTTAAGCTTATAGACAGAAAGAAGCCCCTAAAACACATCAGGTATTAAGTTACAATTTGGGGAACTCTTTATAGTGAAAGCATTGACCATAATTTGGAACAGCAACAGGACTAGAGCAGGAACACCTTTAGAAATGGAGAATTGTCAGCTGCTCAGTTGTATGCACCAGCTTAAGGTGAACTGGCATGAAGACAGCAGGAAAACCTGAGGCAAATATAATAAAATAGAAAATATATGTTTCCACATTGCAGATAACACTGTTTCCATGTTTCATGCCATTCCCAAAGTATTTTCAACAGGTGAATCTTTTTTCCACATCCCTTCCCTCTTCTTTGGCTGGGGTGGGGGGTCATAGCAAAAAAACAGCAAGCATATTCATCTTCTATGGCAAAAAGCCCTAGATCAAGTATTTTCTGCTTAACATTACCTGTACTGAAGTGTGATTTTTTTTTGACATCATTTGTGTTTCTTGAATTTCAGTCTCAAGATCAGGACTGACAGACAGCATCTGGATAAAAATGACATGATTCTTTCAGTGCTGTAATTTCCCATGTATTCAGCTTTGTATTCAGACAGAGAAAAAAATTATTCACAAGCCAAGACACTTTTGTGAAGCTGCTGATTAGGCCACGGTTTAAAAATGGAGAGTAGGGAAAATTGTGCTCATTCTCCTTCATGCTTGTGCAATGAAGCATCGACTGTGGAGGGCCTTGAGACTGGTTTCAGTGCAATCAAAGGGGTTACACCTGTCTGTGCCTCACTCTCCTGGAGCTAGGAAAGGAAGCTAGCTTTTAACACAGTAGCTCCCCAGTGCAAAAGAGAAAAAATAATTCGCAGTATTAGATCATGGCTCTCCTTGGCTATGTGCCAGAAAGAGAAAAGCTTTCATTGGTGCCGCAGTCCCAGAGATGCTAAGAGTGAACAAGCCTCAGAGAACAATTCAGACATGTCTTTTTGGAACTAACAGAGAACACAGCTTTCATAAAACACAGGCCATTTTAACTTCAGACACTGATAATTCAAAGGGAAAGCCTTTTAATTGTGTTATTTTATCAACGAGAGGACAAACAAGGTTAAATGGTGATAGATGCTGAATTAACAAGCTATTTGCCTGCAGCGTTTTTGTGCTGGGGAAAAAAAAAAAAAAGCTGTAATTATTCTCCAGCTTTATATAGGGAAACTTTCTTCCTACTTTTCACTTTCAGGATCTTCCAATTGATTTTATCATAATTCAAATACATGGCAAAATGCTTCTGAGCACAAAAGCAGAGGACTAAGCCTTACTAAGCCTTACTCTTTTATTACACCAGAGAGCCACTAAATAGCAAAGGATTTTGATTTAGACTTCTGCATTAAAATTAAATCACACATCCTAAGGAAAAATGATCCGTAATAATGAAAGTCACACACATGGGGATTGAAAGTGCTATTGAATAATGAAGAAAACTATAGTAGCAATGAATGTAAGGAGCCACTATACTTTAATGAAGAGATATTTCCGAAACAAATGTCTCCCTTCAGTGTTTTCTACTGGTAGTCTGAATATTATAAAACAAATTGTGTGAAATATGAATATCACTAACTTCAAATGAATTACTTACTGCTTCTTGATTTCAGTTGCAACATTTTCATGTCTCTGCAGTAGGAAAGAGTTGCAGGTGACCACAGGTGATTTTTAGTGCAACCTGCAGGTCAGTACAAGTACCCTGTTTTCAATGCCCAAGCCTTCACATGCACTTCCATTTTGTAAACTCCTACACAGTCACACTGGCCACTGTTTGGTGAGATTATATGCAATTCCAATATTGACATCTTTTTTTGCCTTTAGGCCCCCTTTACTGACATTACAGATTAAAATATTTTTCCTAGTAGCAGGTTGCAAATCTCCCTGTTTTAACCATGTCTGATTTTCAATTTCAGCCTCTTTAATTTCAGTTTGATCAAGTACTTTTTAGAGTGAAACTTTATAATAACTAATTTTTAGCACAAAGCTTTACTCTTGCAGTATGGAAGATTTCTTGGGAAAAAATCATGAGACCTGGCAGCATCAAAAGTTCTGATTTGACTGGCCACAAATAGTGAATAAATGAAGACTACACAGAGCAGATTCATGCCACATTTTCCAGATTTGAACATAGAGTTCTTAACTTCCATTATTTTGTGACCTTTAAGTATTGCTGAAAAATGACAAAGAGCATAACACTGATCCAATTCTATTATTTCTTTTGCAAGAAATCTGGTATCTCTGTTCAGCCTCAAAAACTAAAAAAATAAATTCCTATCACTTTGTCAAATGAGAACAATTCACATGAAAAGTAAAATTAGTAGGAGAAAAACAAATCACGAGTCAAGATTTTTTTTTCTGAAAAGTACATTTGCAATCATTATGAGACAAAACCACTAGCTATTAGTCTGATATCAGTCTTATGTGAGAAAGATAAAGATTCTGGGGTGGGGAAGAGGGTGGGGATGGGAGCTTATAATCCCAAAACATAGAGGAAGAAAGCATTTTTTAGTTAGATATTGATTAGGGCCATTCAGGCTGCAAAATTGTTCCAGAATTCTTATACATAATTTCATTTTGTCATTGTATATAACAGGGAAAAAATTCACTTTTAAAATGAGCAGTTATATCTAAGACAGAGATGACAGTACACTCCACAGTACTCATCTAACAGGAAATGCAACTTTGTTAACCTGGTGGTTTGGAACTTGAACTGAGATATGGGAATGCTGCTTCCAAAATTATCCTTATACATGACGGAAAATGAATTTCTAAAATTATTATTGTTACTTTTATTTGCTGTTGATTTTGTTCTTAATATTGTTAATGAATTTCATTAAGTGATTAATTTTAAATGCAAAAATAAAACTGGCCATAGACATGAAAGACTATGAACTCTGCTTTCTCCCCATTAACCTAGTGCCATGATAATTTTTGCATGCTGGTCCCCCTGTAAACAGTGTACATTCTTTGCTATTCTCTAGGAAAAATTTATGAAAGGAGAACAAGATACAGCCCTTCTAGAAAACATGTAGCATATAGCTTTTTCACAGCTAAAGCCTCCTCTTCTGGAAGGGCAGAATTCCAGATGAATGATGAAGACAAATTAATGCCGTTACCCTTGGTTTCGGTGAGTGCTCCAACTGCTATGATGTCAGTGAAGATCTATGGTTATATTAGGGTTTCCAATAGAGTGGATATATACATATATATAAGTTGTGCTCAAGAAATATCTGTGTGATTGAGCCCTAGGGAACTTAGATACCTGTTTCCCTCCTTACTGGTAGCAATGAGACACAGACAACAGCTGTGCACCTACTCAGACTCAGATTCAGAGGTGTAGAGAATTGAAGTAGCTGCTTTATGACTTTGAGTCTCAGCTTCCCCTGGCTTGGAGCTTTCTTTTTTTTTTTTTCTTTTTTGGGTGATCTGCAGGGCCATCTTATTTTGTGAAGGAAATTTCAGGGTCCTAAATCAAAGAGGTGTGTTCATATTGTTTCTTGCTCTTTATCCAAACCTAGTTGTTAAATTATAAAGAACCTTCCATTTTGGACTCACCATTCCATAAATATCTACTGTAGGACTGTTATTGAATTTCCTTGCCATTATTCATAATACCAAAAAGAGGTGTTTGGCCAGGTATGTTGCTGCTCTACCCTGCAAAGATAACACAGGCCAGAACTGAAGAGACGGGAAACAACATGACAGAAACATAAGTGAAGAAAAAATGTGCAACTAGTTTTTATAAGCTCTGACTATTTACTTTTGGATACCAAATAATTTTACCCATGTGAGTATCAGGGAACACACCTTGTTACCTCTGTTATGTCACTCCCCAGAAATGTTAACTTTCCAAATGTATGAGATTTTAGATGCAGATCTTACGTATTTCAGCAGAACAGATGGGTACGTTTGCGATTCAATAAACATACTAAGAACTCCTTTCACACCTCTAACAGTCACAGCTTTGCACACCCATGTGCTGTGCATCTGTGGATTATTGGCAGTGAATTTGGCTGCACAGTAGGAGTATCTCAGGTTTAAAAATTTCCCTGTATCTATTCCTTCCTTGTGACTCTTTTAAATGTCTGTCTTCTCCTTTAGTGCATCTGTTCACAGCTTTGACCACAGAAAAGGGACTTGCAACCTTTGCAAAAAATTTGAGTCTGGCAGCCTCCATGTGAGAGTGTTAGAGTTGTTATAAATGGGACAAGGAACAAAATGCCATTTTTCCTCTTTTTTGTCCCCTTTTCTTGTATTTTTTTAGCAGATCATTTTTTCCCCTGCAAAGAGTAGGTACAAAGCTGTAAGTTTAATTTGGTAGAAGAAATTCAGAGACGGTAGAGGGATGTGTGAAACAAGGAAAGAGTAGGGTCAGTATTTTCCAGTAGTGCTAGTTATGATGTTGTACAAATGTGGCTAGGTTTCTTTCTGTTTTGGAACTGTCTCATTCAACTGTAATCCCAATATTCCAATATGGTACTGTATTGAGAGATGCCCACAAAGCTTTTAAGGACCCTCAGTCTGCATGTGTGACATCATAATGGCCTATCCTCCTTTTGATGAGGTATTTTCCCTCACTTCTAGGCAGAGACAAATTTTCTGTTTTCTTCTCATTCAGGAATGAATCAAAAATGTTTATTCCCATATTGGGTTATCAATGATTTAGCCTTTCTGTATCTCCATTTTCACTTTTCCACCCTTCCAGCCAACTTCTTCTGCTCTTCTTTTTGTCTGCTTGTTTTTTTGTTTTTTTTTTACAATAAACCTGTTCATTTTTTTTCCCTTTGACAATGGGAGGCATTTTTACCATTTTTCACCTCCTTCAGCTCCACTAAAGATTGACTTTTTAAAAAAAATTAATATTGGTGGACCAGGTGAGTGCAAATTCCATGCTGGTGATTCAATATTCAATAACAGCAGTGTGCACTTTCCTAATATGTACATCTCATTTTAAATCCTCTGTACACTGACCTTAATGCAGATGTGTTAATTACTTTATACAGTGGACTAATTTCTATAGGTTGTTCCTGACTCTTGCATGAGACAAGTTGTAGTTACTAACAGTGTTATAATACTGAGTTTTGCTCTTTAAGACATACTATAACACTACTTTTTTTTTTTTTTTTTTGAGTTTATTACTCTCAACAGAGGCAGCCAAGGACAGTGCTGAAAATTCCACCTGGCCTTTTTTTAAACCTCATATTGTATTGACTGTTACAAATGTATGTTGCTATTTGATGTTTTCACAAGACAAGCTTGAAAGATCAGAATAACTATGATTTCAAGTTTGTTTCACCAAATATTTATTAAACTGATACCTGTTCATTAAAAGGGGCAGACATGAATACATTCAATAACTTTTCTTTTTTTATGTCCTGCTTACAACTTTCTCTCAGATGTATTTCAAGATAGACAGAAAAAGATTGAGAGTAACAGAACAAGAACTATAGTGAAACACAGGTGCTTTACAACATGCAAAATATTTGAAGGAACTTTCACAGTGTTCCAGTGTGTACAGCCAGTTATGGCACTGTCCTCACAAACTTAATATGACTAAATTAGAGAGGAATTATTATGTGGATGAGTGACTGTGCACTAGAACACATTGCCCAGTGAGGTTTTGGAGAGTCTTCCTCACTGGAGATATTCAAGAGCCATCTGGATACCATCCTGTGCATTGTGCTCTGGGATGACCGTGCTGGAGTGGAGATGCTGAACCACATGACCTGCTGTGGACCCTTCCAACCTCACCCACGCTGTGATTCTGTGATGGTTATAGATAAGAACAACCAGACAATAATTTTATAATCAATCAGAATATTTTTTTCATTTTTTTTGTAAAGTGTTTTGAATCATGATAGTGTGACCCAGCCAAACCATCTCTAGTTATGTATACTGGAGCCCTCAGAGTGAGACCAGGCTGGAATTACCCTCATCAGCTTCACCTGGCCATCCACCTTCAGCTGCAGCAGATCAGCTCCTGGAGGGTTCTTAAGCCCAGTCAGAAGGGTCAGGCAGGAGAGAAGAGAAGAAGAGGAGAGAGGTAGGCTAGTTTTATAGCTGCTTCCTGTCCTTTGCTGTTTTGTTGTTTGGGTTTCCTGGGCCAACTTGAGTTTTGTTGCTGCCATCATCTTCACTCTGCTTGCCTGGATCTGCAGCATCAAGGACTGAAAGGTAAACTGTGCTAAAGTGAATTGGGAAAGAAGAAGGTGAAAAACTAAGTACCAAGACAGCAAGGAACAGATAAAAAAGGACTGGGCTGCACAGGACTAAAACCAGCCTTATTTTCTGAAAAGTGTGTGTGGAGCTCTTGGACAAAGTAGAGGGACTAATCAGAGGGTAATCCCCTGTACAGCAGTTGCAAAATGTCTGTGTGCTGTATTATGGATAAGTTAGTAAAACGTATATGTACTGTGTTAAGTAGAACTACTTTGTTAAGTAACTATACTTATAAGTAAGTGAAATGTGTATGTACTATGTTAGGTAAAAATAGAGTTAGATATATAAGTAGTGAGTTATGAATAAGTGAACTGTATAGGTTATGCATAAGTATGTAAAAGTAGGTAAAATGTGTAAGAATAAGATAAGCAAGCAAAACACACAAAGGCAGTGATGAGTAGATATTAAGTAAAAATTGGAAGATGTGTGAGATGTATGATGTCCAAAGAGGTGATGTATATTTTAGAGTATTTTAAAGCTTCTGTGTAATCAAAATGATTTGTTGTACAGAAGTGCTGAGTTCCTGCACATTTTGAATCAAAATCTGTTATCAAATGTCAAATAGATATCCTTTATGTGTTAAATCCATACATTGATATATTTTTGAAATATCATTCCATTTTCCTTTGGAGGGTCTGTGCTTATCTTCAGCAGCAATGCCAAAACTTTCGGAGCACATAAAATATATACAAGGTGATATTACTTGTATTTCTCTTCCTTTGAAGCTCCTCATGAGAATATAGATGAACAATTATTGTGAATTTTGTTTTCACTTATCATCAAAATAGAAACAAGGAGAATATCACCAGAGAGGGTACTCATTAGAATTGAATAAGTGTCTTTAACAAAATTTTTTCTCTCTGGTGGCTACTTCACGCAACACAAGATCCAATTGCTTTTTGAGTCTTACAAAATAGGTAAGAAAAGGTGAGATAAAAAAAATAAAGGGGAAAAAACAATCTAAACTGGTTTTTGGGGTCTTATTTTACTAACCAGACATAATTATCTTTAAAATAATTTCAGATATATTTTATGTATAACAGATGAAATTGACAAAGGAACTAGATTAGAGTTAGATTCAGTAGTCAAGTTAATAAAATTTCCTGTGGTGATCCATTCAATCATTAGGTGTACATTGATGAAAATGCTTAGCTACAATGATATGTTGCTTATAGACCAAGTAAATTAAATTAACTTCAGAGTGTATCTTATTAGAGTTTGAAAAAGAGTCATTAAGTTGCTTCTGGCCTTTGAATTAGGAGAATGAATTAACAGAAGGATGAGAACTTGCCAAATCTTACTATCAAAACTTTAAATCTATCAAAGGTAATAATCTTGTATTTAATTAAAAATAATAATTAGGACTCATTGACTGAGGATTTACTGCATCAAGTAACTATTCAAAATGGTACTTATGTAATGCATAAGAATTTCATGATTCTTTTAAGCTTTTACATATATTACTTACTGATTTAAAGAAAGGGTCATGCAAGAGGAGTAAGATATAAAAAAAATAAGTTTGAAACACCAAGGAATTAATATATAAAAAACCTTTTTCAGTGATGTGACTAAAGCACTTGGTCACTGCAAGAAGATTAAAATTATTTTACAATCCTCATTCATGCTGTGAATAACATTCACTCAGGCAATTCTATTAATTCAGTGATACTTCTTCAGTGTTAAGTACCAGCATGGATTGCAGTTTCGTGCCTTAAATGAAAAACTGAAGTGAGTTGTCATTCATTTGTTTATTTGAAATACAAACCAGTGCTCTGTACATTCTGTAGGTAAATGGAATTTCATTTTAATAGACTAGTTTTGATTAGTCAAGCTGTCTGTGTTGTTTTTTTCTGGTGGGTTTTGAGGTGATATTTTGTTTAGAGGGGGGAGTGTGGTAACTGTGGCTGAGATAATAAAAAAAAAGGAAATTATTCAGGGAGTTCAACACACACTTTTCTGGTCATTGCTTCCTTTTAAGCTCTCTGTTCCCCTGGTCACCTTAAATGTAGACTCACACTCCAAGTTCAAAAGTGCTAAGAGCTTTAATGTACTTCACTCAAGTAAAAGGAAATTATTATCTTTGTTGCAAGGGCAAGCAATCTTGAAAACCCATGGAAACCCTGGGTCACAGAAAGATTTAAGCACCTTTAGTAGTTTGCATCTTTTAACCAGTTCTCCTAGATGTGCTCTTTTATAACTAGAAAAGTAATGATGGACATTTTATATATTTCATTTAATGTCATTTGTAGAAAAAAAAAGCATTTTTTGTATTATTTCTGTGTACAAATATGTGTGCATAATTCTCTGATGCTTTTTGTTTTTCACCACACAATTTACCAGATGCAAAACATATGTGAACCAATATTTAGATTCTGGGTTACTTAAATCTATTTACTACTGAGGCCATAAGTATTGAAAGGACACAATCCTTCCACTCCACAAGCTATAAATCTGCTTCTTCCTATATATAGTCAAAAAAGGAACAAACATCCAAAACCTGCAGCTGCAGATGGAAATGGCAGACTCAGAAAATCTGATTGGAGATGTTGTCCAGAACTTTGTAAGGAACAATGACGGGGGGATTAAAATGGAAGTAAATTCAAATCTAATAAATATGGAATAAACATTTCCAAATCATCAGATTCAAGTATTATAGTCAATAATGTAAGATGGTGTTCACAACCCAGATACCTTTCTTCAAGTTTCATGTCTACTTCAGAACTTGTTCAGGGAATTAGTTCTTTCTTTTATGCATGCTGAAAATCCCTCATTTACTGAAAAAATCTTGTTAAAATCAATTATCATCATCAGTTAGTTTAGCAAAACCTCAAACAAAATTTAAGCCTTTAATAAACTAATATGTAAATATCTTATTTTTTGATGATTTACTAAAGGGTATCTCTAATCAGAATTCTGATTTGCATCCCAAGAATGCAATAAAATAGACCTAAATGCTATTGAAAATCACAGTGGAAACTAATTGAGTCCTTTTGTTTTGATTAGGGTGTGGCTAACAGACCAGTACTAATTTTATTTGATAGCATGTCCCATTCCTACAATTAACTTGTAACTGACCAAACAAGTCAGATGACTGTCTAGCCCATAACAGACTGAAATATATCTGAGGCATTTGTTTGGCACAATGTCTCCAATTATTATTTTCTTTACTACTCATTTAGCTGTTCAAATTTAGATCTTACCAGACTAACTATTTTCTAATGAACAACTTAAAGACAACTTTCTCCATTATAGTGCTCAGGATCTGTAGGGTTTCTAGAAGTCTACTTTTTTCACCTTTTCACTGAGTGGTAACGGGCTCTAAGAAAGCATGCCTCAAATTGCATCTAGTTTTATTTCTGAAACATTAGAATTCTGTTCTCTTTCTCCCATGTTTCTTTGGTTTTGTTTTTCTTTTTTTTTTCAAGAAAGCAGTAAAAAGATTGAGAGGAACTATTGGCAATTGAACTACTATTATCCTTTTTTTTTTTTTTTTTTTTTCTGGTGAGGGGGAGTTGTATTTCTGTGCTTATTTTACTTTAGATATCACGTGTGCAACTATAATTTAAGGAATGGTCTTGGGACCAGCTAGGAGAAAAGAGAAATACAAGTTGTCAGGATTTTACTGCATTCTTCTCCTGTCTTGGTTTCTTATTTTTGGCTCTGACAAAGAAAACAACTGTTTCAATTTAACATAAATTTCACAGTCATGTAGTTCTTTTATCATACTGTGGGTTACAAAGGCATCTAAGAGGAGCTGTTCTAGAACAACTTGTGTCTACATTCTCAGTGACCTCTGCAGGTGGGTTTTATTCTGTTTGTATGAGCCTGAGCTGCTTATAAACAAGAGCTGATACAAATCTGTTTTGCAATAATCTGACACTTGAAAGTCCAAATAAATTTATCCCTGTGAGCATCAAATCACAAGTTCTCTGGAATTTTTCTTTTCAAATGATAGAAAAAAAAAATTATTTACTTCACCTCTGTGTATAAACTATATTTTAAAGTAAGATGAGGTTATATTTTCAAGAAATTTAGAAAAACTGTGTAATTTTATTCAGTTTATACAAGCAAGTAGTACTATTAAGTTTTGGATTCTTTCTCTTGAAAGAGTGAATCAGAAAAATGAGATTATAAGTGTAAATATTACAAATTAAATTCATTATAAGAGAAATAGTGATGTCTCTGACATTTGAAAGCCTAAAAATAAATGTTTTTTAAAAAAAATTTATATTACCTATGTATAATATATATGTGCATTAGTTTACAATGACTCCTGTGATATACTGATGAATTTTTTTACCTGTTAGCAGCCATGTTCCTACAGCTTCATTTGTTCTCTCATTTTGATTGCTTGTATTTTGCTCATGTGTTCACCTATTAAATTTGAAATCTCTGTATCTAATTAACTTTTAACAACAATGAAAATTGCATTTTTGTAATCCTACTTGCTCCTCCCTTCACCTAAATTTTTTTCTTAGGGTGATTGTTTATCAGTACTAGTTATTTGAACTGGGTGATTCACTTAGTAGATATTGATTTGCACATCTAGTTTTGCATGTGTTCAGAATATTCTATAAGAATATAGAACCATACAGTGTTGTCATACGGATGTCAAATAATCTTCCAAGCCTTACAGTTTATTAAATGAAAAAAATGCCCAAAAAAATGCATACCGAAACCTCTCTAACAGACCTAGCAATAAATCCTTTCCTTTTTCCAGTCAACACTTTTGTCTTCTTTTGTAAATTGAGTTAGTTTAATCAAGTTAGATACAAGAAATGGAAAAAAAATACTTCAGTCATAAAATTCAGTCAGAAGAGATAAAACCAGTACCATCAGGTGAAAGTAACCCTGTTATGAAGTACTGAATTTTCACACTCAAAATTCTACAATAAAAATAATTCATCCTGTTTTGCAAATTAAATTAATCTTATTTCTCTCCAAATCACATTTTTTATTCTAATATACATTTGTTTTTATAAGTATTCATTTTAAAAACATTTCATTTTAAAAAATACTGAGCCCAAAGGAGTTACTGTGAAAAGCTTCCTGTACCTTAAATATTTTAAACAACATTAAATAAATAAATGGCTAAAAGTTTGGACTTTGTTTTCTTTGGTTTAGTGTAGCTTTATTTGATTTTGGTTTTCTGTGGGTTATTTTTGTTTTGTTTGATTTGAATCTCTTCTATTTCTCAGGTTTGTAGTTTTACCAATGGACTGGCACTTTCAGCCTTAGCAAAGCCTTCACTGCTCTAAAATTATCAGATTATTAAAACCATGTGGATTGCTGTGCTATTGTGTAGTTGATTCCCAGCCAAAAGTGATGTGGATGGAGGCCCAGCCAGCTGAAGGGCTGTCCAGCTTTCCCAGATCCTTTGGGAGCACAGGCTACACTTGTCAGGATACCCTGGTACAGAGAGCCGTGATCTCTCAGCTGTGGATCTCAGTGTGGCAACACTTCTGGCTCTTCTGCCACTTCTGCTGAACTGCTCCAGCTCTTTCTTTGACAACCTGAAGATATTGTTACTCTTTTTGGTTTGCATATGCCTTGAGGACCTGAAATATCCGGGAAAAAAAGAGGGGGGATGATTTAATTAAGGGCAGAACTGTCATGCAGGAGGTAAATGTTTAGCTTTTGTGAGACAGGATAAGAAGCAAAATACAAGGATGTGAAGCAAAAAGTAAGATGGACAGAAATGTAACAATCGATAAGCAAAAGATTTACTTAAAAAAGTTAACTAATTCATTGATACACTTGTGATATTACAGAAATCACTTTCCCCAGTAAGTTGCTCTCTTTTATTGCTGACCCTGGCAAATGTTCTCCACTCTGGGGAGGAAAGACAAACACAGGGGAATTTTATTCAAATCATCATTTCGGTTACAAGCACCATCATGAGTAGAGAGGTCAGAAAGAGTCTATAAAATGGATTGTCATGAGATTAATTTAGGAAGATGGGTAAAGGAATGAACTGATAAAGCAGTACTATAAGCTTGGGACTGAGTTATGGAGCAACTGAGAAATGTGTCAGATTTCTCCCACTGAGAGAACAGTAAAAGGCTGCCAAAAAGTGTGTGGAAGCCAGGGGCTTCCTGCTGACTTCAAAGGCTTTGAATCAAGTTCTGGACTCCATGCAAAGCTACTTTGTTTTTATCTCACATTCCTCCTTCCGAACAATAATTATTTCATCAAATTTGCTAATTATCAGATATTTAGTCCATTATTTTTCATCATTATTTATTATTAGTTCACTTTTGCCAGTGTTTAGAGAACTAGCTCATTCATTTTCATAGAGATGTATACATATCAATCATTGTCACTTGAGAATTCTGTATTCTATTTCCTTTCTTATTTTAAGGCATGCTGCTGACATATTTCACTCATTCACAACTCTTCTACAGCCCAAGGTCAAATTCTGCTCTTGAGCTATTTACAAACTCGTTCATATTTAGAACCAGTGTAAATAATATTGTCAGCAACACTTGATGACTTATTGTCATCATAAAAAAATAATGACAAACAGAAGTGGTTTTTTTTGGCGTACAAATTCAAAGACAGTATTGGTATCAAAATCTGTTCTCTATTCTCTTTCTAGGATTGTTTTAGTTATTTTAATAATATGTTGACATTTATCGCAATTCAAACCAAACAGACTTTATTTTCTGTGGATACATTGACATTAGCTGTTCACCCTCTGCCAGGAGTGCATGCATGCCAGAAACAAATATTCCACACACTCACATGGAGCAAGAAGTGCAGTGGAATAAGAGCCATTCTATGAAATGCAATAAGCTGCTGAGGACCCAGCACAGTACAAAGTGACCTTGAAAGAGCTCTAGTCTGGTCTGAAGTTGCTGTCTGAAAAGCACCTTTCAATTTAGTTTCATCTAAAAAGCTATATTTCCTGCTATTTTTGCGATAAGAAGCAAAGAGCAATGAGGGAAAACAGCTGGGGAATATTTTTCCAAATTTACACCTGATCCAAAGGAAGATGTAGGTGTGATCTGTTGGGTTTTGATTCACATTACAATGTGGTCTTAAGAGTATATGACCTGGGGTCCTTTCAACAGCAAGTCTTTTGGAGAGTGTAATTTGGGACCCTGCCTAGCATGCTCAAATCAATCACTAATGGAAATCCTGACCATCAGCCCAGAAGTACTCTGAAGTAAAAAAAAAAAAAACCAACATATGTAGATAGGTAGTTGTTTGGTCCTCGGCACTACTTATTTCTCTCTACAGATTGACAAGTAATTCCCTGTGACACCTGCTAATATGGGCATAGGCTGAAGCACTGCAGTGGGTTATATCCCTTATCATTTTTTCTGTGATTTCCCTCCCCTCTCATTTTATTTTTAGTCTTGTTTTTTTATTTACTTCACTGACTCTTATCCCAGTATTTTCAAGTTATCCACATCCTCCATCCTTCTCTCTAAACTGGAGAGAAATTGATTTGATGAGGAGACTGTTAAATGGATAAGAAAATGGTTGGATGGTCACATCCAGAGGCTCAGAGTCCCAATGGACATCAGTGACAAGTGGTATCCGTCAGGGCGCTGTATTGGGACCAGTAATATTTGTTACCTTCATTAATGATACAGATGAAGATATTGAGTGAACCCTCAGCAAATTTGCTGATGACACCAAGCTGAGTAGTGCTGTTGCCACACCTAAGAATGTGATGCCCTCCAGAGGGACCTGGAAAACCTCAAGAAGGGGATCTTTGAGAATCCCATGAGATTTAACAAGACCAAGTGCAAGGTACTGCACCTCGGGGCACTCCCCCATAGTAACACAGGCTGGAGATGAACAGATCAAGAGCAGCCCTGCTAAGAAGGACTTAGGGGTGCTGCTGGGTAAGAGGTGCACATGAACTGGCCATGTGCACTCACAGCCCAAGAAAGTCAGTCACATCCTGGCTTGCACTAAAGCAGTGTGGCCAGCTGGGTGAGGGAGGGATTCTGCCCGTCTTCTCTGCTCTGGTGAGACCCCACCTGCAGTGCTGCATCCAGCTCTGGGGTCCCCAGCACAGGATGGACCTGTTGGAGCAAGTCCAGAGGAGAGCCAGCAAGATGATGAGGGGGCTCAATCACCTCTACTATGAGGTGAGCCTGCCAAAATTTTGGTTTTTTCAGTCTGGAGAAGAGAAGGCTCTGGAGTACCTGAAGGAAGCCTGTGAGAAAGGTGGAGTGGGACTTATCACAAGAGCATGCAGTTCTTGAGGAAAGAATGTCTCTGTTATCTATAGGAATATATAGGACTGTACATACACATATTTCTTGCAATACAGGGTGGTGTGTGTATATATATAATTTTATTTTTCTTTATTTGTACAAAGTACTGTGAGTGTATTCATCAATGTCTAACAAAGGTACTAAGGGCAGATAAATAGGAGACAAGAGCATTTAGTCTCAGAAATATATTCTTATATTAATCTGGGACTAAAACAAGGGAGACATATACACTACCATAAGGACCTAATCCTTCATTTCTCACCATCAATTTTTGTGGATGCTTTTTATAGCAGGGAAAAGTATTTTTCCACCTGTCCAACACAAAATTCAGAGAGAAAAGTAGTCAAAGCATAGATTCTAATTAATTTTCATTCTAAGAACACTTTGTGGTCTAGCATCCAAGTCCCCAAATAAGAAGACTAAATCAGATACATCAAAATAATGAACATTCTCTTCAAATGATAAAGGTATATACAGTCTGTGCATGAATTGAAAATAATGCTTCTATTCTGTTCCCTTTGAGTTAAAGTATCTTCCAAACAAGATATTGAGATGTTACATGAAAAATTGTAGTTGAAATACATGGTGATAATTCGGAGAAAGTTATAAAGCGGAAGTATTTTCAGAAAAGTTAAAAATGGTTTCTGCATTCATCAGTTATAACTGGACAACATAAGCCACACAAATAATGAATATTTATAAAATAGTTAAAGTCATATGAAATTGTTCAGTGATTGCTGCATCGAGACAACAAAATATGTAAAGGATTATAATAGTGTGTTTAGAAACTGCCATTTCATGTAAATCTCTGAGTGAGCTACATCCTTCTTCACACCTGCTTCTAACAATACCTTCCTAAGTTATCCAGGAACTTGAATGTATGTATCACAGTTAGGAATGTGAATATTTGGTGTTTTATTGTATTTACTTTTTTTGTATTATTATGATTCACATAAAATTCATGATACAAAGTCTCTTCTGTAGAAAAAAGGATTTGTTTTTTTAATTCTTTATTTATTCAAAATAAGACTTTAGGGTCTACAATTCCTGATACATGAAAATTTTAGCTGCTCTTTATTAGACTTTAAGGTTTATGTTTTCCAATGAATGAAGTAATTTTGTTAACTTCACACTCTCTACATAGTAACTCAAATATCAACAAGTTTAGCATTTACTCAGTAGTCAGCTATACCTTGATTTACTCTAAGATTTTTCTGCAAAATAAGATTTGCAGGAGTCAAATCAGAAATAAAAGAATCAAAGACAGAATCATAGTTCATCACAAGGCAATATTTTTCCTTAATATTGCTTCACTGATAAAGAAATGGATAGTAATTTAAGATGCAATTGCCAATATTCTGCTATGCATAAAGCCCTTATAATCAGTTATGCAAAATCAATTCTATTTTATGTAAACCCTGAAGCAAACAAATAAATTAAAAATGTAGGTCTCATGTCAGGAAACATACCCATAATAAGCGCATCTATCTCCTTCTTCAAAATATTTTGGGTATTAGCCTTCACCTTCTTAATATTGGAAACAGATTTTCATTTATTTTCATAATCACTTTTAATGAGAATAGGTCAAATGTTATAATTCAGCTGATTAAAATTGCATCACACAGCTGTTTAAAATCTTCTAAATAGGAGAAAAAAAATATTGAAAATCATCTCAGTGGTAAAAGGAAACACATTCCAATTTCTTCTTTTTTATCATAATGTTTCAAGAAAATGTGAGGTTTTCAATAGCATTTGAGAATTGTGTTATCTCAGAGTAATTAATAAAAGTTATCCTTTTTCCTGGAAATTACTAAAATTGTGGTGTGAGACCACTGTGTCAGCTCCACACCCTCTTGCAGACTCACAAGACTTTTTATACTGATCCCTGTGACTTACTTGTGGCTGTCAACTGAGTTCTTCTAACAGCCTGATATTGTATCAACAAGTAGAGAAAATACTGTGAAAATGTCAGCAGTGATTCTGAGAACGACAGGTACCTCTACAGAGAACACGGGTACTTAACACTCACACCAACACAGAGTAAGTCTTACTCGTTCTCAGAAGGCCACACAGAAATCCAAGCTAGGAAGCATTGCACTTGTCAGCCTTTCCAGGTCAGGTCTGGTCGTGGTGTAATTGGCACTAAGTCCATGCAAAAGTGCTGCAAGAGGTGGCTTTGTTGTTTCCTCTCATCATTGGATTCCTATCTTTAAACTTTGTTTTCTGTTCATTCCTTTCCCAGCTCAGCATGAGATGAGCTAGCTGAGGTGGCTCTATGTTACAGTGTCCTTTAGCCAGGCTGAAAGACATAATGTCAGGAATTTTGCAAATATCCACCTTGGTCTGTCAGCTGGAAGAAGAGAAAAAAAACAGTCTTGCTAGCCAAAATTCGTTCCAAACCACTGTCATTTGGGTGTTTCCAAAATTGGTTTTTGTGCGGCCTATTTGATATCAAAAGGCTCATAAACTCCATAGAATAAGATATAGGCTCTATAAAATGTAAGTGTGTATAATGTGACTATTCTAGTAAGGCAAGGCACCAAGTGATTCTAAAGCAGTCACCAGCTTTACACATTTCTGTGACCATTAAGACAAAGCATTAATTTTAGATTACAGTCTATCACCATATGTCTGCTTTCCAGGTGCATTTAAGTGAGTTTTTGTCAATGCTGACCACTTTTGTGCTTTTCCTCAATCTCAAAAAGACTCTTCTGGACTCTTCCAGCCTCTCTCTGAGGCTGGTTAATGGTCTTTCACACAGGATCAATGGGGCAGCCAAGCCAAACATGAGAAGGCCTTGTCACACAAAGACTCTGATAATATAAAACACAGCAACAACTTGGTTAGTTTGATTAGTTTTCTTCACAGTAATTCCTTAGTTTGTCATTCTTTTGTCACATACTAATTTTGCATGCAACACTTAATAATTGAAATTTTGTTAATAGTGTTTACTTCGTCTTAGCTATCTTACTGTCAGCCACCCGCAACCAATATGTCTATTGTATTCTCCAACTATGTTTGGGTAATTATATGCCACTTTTCTTCAGTTTCTTTTCTCTAACTCATAAATTGTATTTTTTAAAATAAAGATTCCTATTATTTCAAGCTGCAACTAACAATAACAAGTAACCAAAATTGAAAGAAAAAAGAAAGTTAAGTCAACATCTCAAACCCCCTATTTAAACACATGCAATCACATTGTTTCTGTGGAAGTGATGAAAAAACTGTTCCTTTTAATTTGGATAATGTAAGTATCACTAAACAATTTTGGGGTATCACAATTTTAGAGCACTTTAGGAACTTATAAATGTATAAAGTAAGAATCCATTTGTCTTCCTTGTGGTGGCCAAACGTACATGCAATCACTGGCATATTGGCACTTGCCTTCCAAAAGTGATTAGATAAAGTTATCTTGTACCATACCAGTGCAGGACTATCTACTTTATAAAAGCAAAACCTAAATTCCACTATCAAACAGATGCCTAACTTGACTGGAGAATGGACAGGTTTTTCATGTGCTCCCATCTCACTTTCCACAGTACATGAGTTCATACACTGAATACAACTTCTTCAGCAGGGAGACCTTCCTGGAGACCTCCAAGCCCCCTCCAGGCTGCAGCTCCTGCCAGCATCACACCACCAAGCCCAGCCCCGGGGAGAGGTACCAGTCCTGCCTGAGTCTGCAGCAACAAACTCAGGGTCTCCATTCAGATCTGACACTCCCGTGTGCCAGGTGAAATTTGGGGAGGGAGGATTATGAATGTCAATGTTTTACTGTCACTAATTTTCATGCAAAAGAGAGTTAATCCTTAGGTTTTAAACACAGCAACCTTTATCAATTAATTTCTCATATGTTCTTTAGAAATTTGCTATTTTAGCATGGCATTCCATAAACTCTCTTTTCTTTCTGACCACAGTACATTTAATGTGAACAGAAAGGACAGGGAAAAAAAATGTAAAGTGTACTGTTTTGCAGTGTCTTCAAGACTTATGATATGCAGATGCAGGTCTAATTTTTCAACAATTTTGAATCTTCCAGAAAAGCTGAGTTTCCAATTCTACAAAGCCTCTGTCTTCATTCAGCATAAAGCTCATTGAATTCTTAGTATTTTCTGAACCACTACAGTTATCAGCAATGTAAATAAAGATATTTTCTTCTTAAGCTTTCCTGAATCCTTTTATATTCCTCTATATCCAAAAGCCACATATTGTCATGTTGCTATGCAATGGAGTATAGCTTTGGATTTGCTACTTACTCCTATAAAAGAGCAACTTATTCTATTTCCAGTAACAAAAATATTTTGTTTTATCTGAACTTGGCAGTGTTTCATTGCTCTGGGGATATCTCTGTATATATCCTTTCCACTCTGCTTTACATGCAATGATGTTTGTAGAATGAACATTTCTGTAGCTTTACATACAATTTATCAATATTAAAAAATCAGAGACAGGAATTAACATGCAATAAAAATATCTCGTTCTGCTCTGTTTCAAAAAGAAAATATTTTTACACTAGTAATGCCCTCTAATGTTACTTGCAATGTTCCCTAAACTATTTTTATTTGTCTAAAATTATTCTGAGGAAAAAATCTCCTTTCATCAAACCACACAATTTCCATTAAGTGGTTTTATGGTACCTTAAGTAAAACAAACTTATAAAATCTGAGACATTTTGAAAATCAAATTTAGCTTATAATGTATTTGCCATTGTATTTTAATGAGTTTGTTGTAACTGTTAGTGGTTTCTTCCACACTTTGTAAAATACAAATCTAATGGATAATTTTGGTCTACTTTTCTGTAAAACGAACTTTAACACTCTAAGCTAGGTAGTGATTAATCCATGGTTATCAACGTGTAAATTATTATATCTAGTGTAATTCATCATCCATGTAAAGAATTTAGACTTTTTCTGCTGATAAAGACTTGGGTGTGTATACCTCGATTTGACATCGACCTCCATGGGATTTTTCTTATTTACACCTTTTGAAATTTAGCTCTTTGTTCTCTCATTTCACTCATTAATGCATGTATTCATGTACACATTCACTCAAGGAAAATCAAAGTGTCAGCTCATGGAAAGCTTTAAACACTACACTGCCATTTTGAAAAGGAAAAAAGAAAATTCTAATCTCAGCATAGATACATATGAGTTATTTGCTCTGTTTTTACACTTGGCTGGTAGATTTTCACTAAACAAGGATATACCAAATAAAACATGTGAAGCTGGGCATGTTAAAAAGAATGTTGTTTGGATGTGTTAGGCTTATTCCAACAAGTAATTTTTCATCCAGGGAAGAAAACTGCTGTTAATAAAATACATCACTGAACTACATCACTAAAATATTTTAGAACACCTATTCAGATGTACCAAATATAACTGGGGAAACTGTCTGAGGGGAATACTGAGGTTACGATATATAATGATAGCCTAATATATTTATAAATGACTTTATATATATAAAAATATATACATAATCTGAGAGCTGGTATCTACTTTACCTCTTAGGCAACAGGTACAATGCCAGAGTGATCTAATGGCCCCTTTCATTCATTGAACCACTCCAGTGAGATTTGACATTTGCTCTGGAGAACCTCCTAGTACCAACAGAAGTGATATCTTTAACAAGCAAAGGAAAAAAAGAAAGAAAAAAAAAAGTCCACCAAAGAAATCCAACAAAAAACCCAACCCACCTTATCTGCTCTGCTGCTGTATTAAAAAACACACCACCAGTGATTATGAACTACTCTCCCTTCCGCATAGCTTTCCTTTTAAAAAAGCAATTGCTTGAGAAAATCTTCCCTGTTCTATTGGATTAAATTACTTGGTTTTTTTTCATATCATTAACAATACTTTCTGCCTTCTGAGTCTGAGATATTGACACTTGCAACTTTTTGACACTTTATTAGTAAAATACAACTAGTTTCTTTTTCACACTACACTTGGAGTTGCACATTTTTTTGACATTAAACAAGAGTTAACACAGCAGTTTCATTTTGCTATTGCCAACTCAAAAGGAACAGTACAAGTAGGTGATGGACTTCCTTCCTCACACTGTCCAACCCAAGTAAGATGGGACTTGCATGTACCGCTACTTAAACATTGGCAACTGGTCCTTCCCAGTCTGCACTAAAGGAATGATACCGTCAGTGCTGGAAGATGTTAAGTATTAATACTGACATGGCCTTCAAGGTGCATAAGATAAAGCCAAAACTAATTAAGAAAAATCAATAGAATAAAAGATTATGAGCTGGAATAGAACCAAAACAAAAGCTGAGCTCAGCTTATTGTATGGATTTCTAATAGGAAGTCTTCTAGATTTTTTCAAAACTAAATGTTGATGAAACATACTTTGAGGTGGTATTTCAAATCTTAGTACAAGTTTCATGTTAATGTCAATAGAGGCTCCTTCTGAGGCACATACAGATGAAAAGTTTAGATGCTGTAAATCATCTTTTATTGGCCACAGAAGGAACTTGGTTGATTAACCCACATCAAGTAATGCTAGCCCTTAACCTATTGAAGGCTTAGCCCTTGTATCTATTTTGGTTGAACAAACACCATTGGTTTAATAAGCATTTTTTAAATTTTTTGCTGTTCTAACCACAGTGAGTCCACATGAAAACATGCTTAGTTAAAATGTGTCCTAGCATTACTGAGATCAAATCTGCACTAGCACTGTGTCTGTCAACACAGGATTCCACTCTGCACCGTGGCTTCAGGAGAATTAAATACAGCAGGCAAACTATTGGCTGTTTTTATGCTTTCTTTTCAATCTCTATCACATATCTACAGATGGTGTTCACCTTCTAAATTGATTTTTCTGATAATACATTTATTGCAAATGAATAGTTTTTCAGTAACAATGCCATTCCAAAGACCTCAAAATACACAGCCAGATTAAAAAAAAAAAAGGGAAAAATATGATTCTTTGCTGCAATACCCATATCTCTTTGCAGTTCAAAACTACTGTATTTATTACCTAGTTTTCCTGATAAATATCAGCCAGAAACCATTTAAACTGTTTCAGCCTTCAAATTTCTGCAACTGCAACTCATATTTACATATGAGACCTGTACTTTTTCCTCTCCTAGAATCCAATGTCTATTTTCAGAAATCAATCACTAAATCCTGAAAAAAACTGTTATGATGAAGCTATTTTATTATTCAAATGTGTTCCTGGAAGGGCAGGTACTACATGTAAAAGTGGTCCATTTTGCTAATAGACATGAAAAAAGGGAGATACTGTTTTCAAACATGAATGCTTTGCCCACAGTCATGGATAACAGGATATGTAAACACTTGGATAAATGTAGATGAATTACATGTGTGCTGTCAACAGAAGTCTGTGATATCACAAATTAATATTCAATTCCTGTATATTACAAAAAGGAGGAGACCCTCTCTTTGGTTCTCTCATATTAATGTGACAAGTCCTTCCAATGTATGCTAAGACACAACTGACATATAATTTTAATGATTCATTAATTGTGTTTACAGTGGCTATGATGGGACATGGAGCTGACATTTTTCTGATATTCTTGATAGGTACATAGTCATTTGACGTTCAGGGGTAAGGAGGGAAGAGAAACAAAAATGTTGCTCAGGTAGAAATTACCATTTTCGGTTCATAAAGTCTTTCTTTTACCC
>JACBWW010000007.1:6072381-6143530 GCA_020086605.1 Lanius collurio | reverse complement strand
TTGAATTGAAGAGACAAGAAACACAAATAGGCTAATAATTATAACCACAGAAAATAAGATTTTTTTTTTTTTTTTCCCCAGATCTACATCCTCATCAGACTCAGTTTGATCTTATGGAAAAAAAAAAGGTCAGAATTTGCACATGTCAGCTTCTCCTACAATCACTTTCAGGAAACAAATATAGCCTCTTGGTGTATGAATGAACTGTATTATTTTGCCAAAAAAATAGCAATCTTGATAAATCATTTAATAAACAACAAATTGTCAAAAATAATTTAGTCTGGCTACTGGTGCATAAGACTATTAAAATGTTTCTGTAAATACATTAGCAACAAAGGGATGGCTAAGGACACTCTCCATCCTTTACTGGATGCAGACGGGAAACAGTGACGGACAATGAGGAAAAGGCTGAGGTAACAAATGCCTTCTTTACCTCAGATTACCAGAGTAAGAATAGTTGCTCCTCAGGTTCTCAGACCCCTGAGCAGGAAGACAGGAACAGAGAGAAGAATAAAGCCCCTATAATTTAAGGGGAAATGGTGAGTATTGTGCTATACCACTTACTTGTACCATTTTTCCTGATTGAAAATAACAAATACTGGTTACTAAAAGCCAATATTTTTTCTAGATAACATCATAATGTTTTAAATTGAAAGATCAATTCAAACACAAATATCATTTTCTTAATGTTACCTTCTTTGTTCAAAAGCACACTTGTAGAAAAAAGCCACCTTATGTCAATCATTGTCAACCTCAAATCAATTTTTTTTCACAGAAAAATTAATTTCGTGCTTGTTATGTATGACTGCAATGATACCAATTTTTTTCTAAGGAAATACTAAAACAAAAAAAGTACAAAAATACATATGCTTTTTTATTGCAATAACAGTAGCAGTGTGTCACTATGCAAACCTCTATATAAATAACCTTACATCTGCTAAAAAGTAGAAGAGGAGAAAACATTGGCCATTGTTCATTATCTCAGGGTGCTGCTGTGTCAAGTTGGGCTCTGTGAGTGAGAAAATTTGCATGGAAACCATCCTTTCTTTGTACACTTCTGTTATTTATATTGTTGCTCTTACTGTTCATTTTTTTATCTCATGACTGTTTCCAGAAAATTGTTGTTTTCTCAATCTGCAGTTTTCACCTTTCTATGCCTTCAGTTCTCAGCTCCATCACCAGAGTGAGAAGAGGGAAATAACCCATGTCTGGTTTGGGACAGTCACTGGGGGAAGGGGAGGGAGGTAGGGGGAATGAGGTAAGGGTAGTAGATTAAGGGTACTGCTGTTCCTAAACCATGGCAAGGACATTTTGGTACCAGCACTACAAAATTACATCACAAGATACATAAAGTAAAATTGGATTTCATTGCAAAATATGTAGTAAGCAAAGTATCTATTTTCAAAAATATAGTGCCAAATTAGTGAAGCAAGGATTAATAACATTTTGAAAAAAAGTAGTCAAATATATAGTGTCATCCATCTCTAAAGGTATATGCAAGTTGTTCTGACACCAGAGATAGCTGTGATGAATTTGATTGTACAAATTTGTCATTTATTGATTATAACTATATTGACAATCTTCTCTACAAAGAGAATGAAAAATACAGGTCTCGCCGTCCAGCTTCATTTCTGTGGTTTAAAGGAATCATCTGTAAACTCAGATGGTTCAGAGACAGTGTTCAGCTCCAGGCTGAAACATCATGGCTCATAACACTGGAGCAACACACATAAACACATTCACTTCAAATGGTAAAAACACCTTGGATAAATAGGTATTCAATAGAATTTTCATCTTTCATACAATAGCACAATTTTTTTCAAATCACAGAATTAATACTTGATGGATTTCTTAAATTAAAATAAAAAATAAAAAAAGGAAATATCTTAAACATGAGAACTGAGATGTAAAGTAATTTTTTTTCTGTAAACTTGCATATTGAAAGATGGAACCTGATATCATTGTTTATTTCATTTCTTGAAAATTACTGGGTAAATAAGATCTGAAGAGTGAAATCTATCTATTTATGAAACTTCATTGTTCAATGAGAGATTTTTTCCTATGCCCTTTACTCACTTCATTCTAATATAACTCCAACAAAGGGTCAATTTAGATGATGATGGGAAGCAGCCTAAGTATTACAGTAAAATTTTAGATTAAAACCAAAGATAACTGATAACACTGAAATCATCCCTTGGAGGCCTTTTTTCAATTTAGCATGGCTTATGATTTAAGGTCCTAAGCTAAAATATTCTTCTTAATTCTCAGCTAAGCATCCTTTTTTCACAAAATGGAAACATTTGCCCTTAAATAACATATTTGTAAGGACCCGTATCTTTCAACCTGGACAAAATGAATTTTCCAGATTTTAAAAAACTTTTTTTTTGATAGTGTATTTGTCCCATCTGTGGAAATATACAAAGTCAGATGGGATGGACATTAATAACTTGATCTAGTAAAATATATCCTTGCCCTTGACAAGGGGTTTGCAGTAGATGGTCTTTAAATGAAGGTTCCTTCCAGCCCAAACCATTCTATGATTCTATGAATTCAGTGAATCATCTTGGCACAGTCTTTATTTTGATGGACTATACTTTTTGATACTTTATATCATTCATTATAATCATAGAGTCATTCCAAAAAAGTGCCACTTGGGAAAGCATTAAAAATAAATTTTTAACTCTTTTTTTTTTTTTTTTCCCCGAAAATATAGGAGTACATTATTCATTACTTCTTAGTTATTCTTCATTTTCTCATTTATAAACATTTCCTGCAGAGAGAAGCACAAAACTGTGGTTAAGTTTTTTTACATAGCTTTGGGTTTGTATCTCTTCAGCACTGCTTTTAATATTTTCTGACAAAAAAAGTACTGGCAAGTTATCAGTAGAAAAATTATAGAATCATGAAAAGTGTTTGGTTGGGATGAACTTTAAAGATCGTCAGCTACAACCCCTCAGCCAATGGAAAGGGACACCTTTCCCTATACCAAGTTCTCAGAGCCCCATGGGAACTGGCCTTGAACAATTCTAGGAATGGACACCCAAATCTTCTCTGCGCATCCTGTTCTGGTGTCGCACCACACCCATCGTAATAAAACTCAGCCTGAGTGCATAGGAGAGATGTTCCAGCTGCCTGATCATTTTCATGGCCCCCTCTGGACCCACCTGAATGGGCCCATGTCTTTCTTGCACTGGGGAGCCCAGATCTGGGCACAGTACTCTCCATGGTACCTCATAAAATCAGAGTAGAGGGACAGAATCACCGCCCTTGACCTACTGGCCATGGTTTATTTGTGCAGCCTAAGATAAAACTGATGTTCTCAGCTGCAAGTGCACAACTTTTTATCCTAGAGGGAGAGAAATAAAACATTGAACACAGATCATAACTGCCTAAAAAGCAAAGCTTTTCAACATCACAATTAATTTTTGGAAAGGCTTACTTTATGAATATATCTGTCACATTTTTAACACAAGCGTTACATATTCATTACAAATATTTTCTAGTATGATCCATGTGATTCTTTGTCTCAACTAATAAACAAATAAAGAATTAGTTATTAAGTAATCACTTGGTTGAAATTTTTTCCTTCAAATTTCTTACTCTCAAACAAGTTCAGTGTCTGCTATGGGCATATGCAGGACGTTTGATCAAATTTGAAAGGAAATCCACATACATTTAACAGAGAAGGTGTATTCATGTAACTTATGACAAAAAATTGTTTTAATAATAGTCTCTATACACTCTGAACTTCTTCCATCCAATTATTTCCTTCAGCCACATTTGCAATTACTTTTTTTGGTACCTGAGGTTCTGAAAGCAATTAGCACACCCTTCTACACTGCCACAAGTCATAATAGTTTAAATTTATTTTCCACAGCACAGCAGCCAAATAAATTTGAATATTTCAATTTTAACAACTCAGCATTCACTTATTTACATAAGTACTGTGTCTGTCATAGTAATCTTATGTGTCAAAAGCCCATCTTTTTAAAACATTTCGGTCTGTCATTTGCTCATATTTCAGCTCTTTAGGATATCTGTCTGAGGATTATGTGCTAAGTTTAGCAGGTCAAAGACTAGCTCTGTGTAAAAACACTAAAGGCATTTAGATTTTTTTTTCAGTCAAGATACTAGGGAAAATAAATTGAAAAGCAGCCTGTTACTTGATTTAATTTCATAGTTTCTATCAGGAGCAGACCAACAAACTCCTAATAACTCCCATTTTTCACAAAATGACATGTCTTCACTTCTAAACAAAACTAATGGGCAGTGGAAACATTCATGCACAGATCAAAATTTAAATGAATAATGTCATTAGATAAAAAATGTTGAAATGCTGACTCCATAAATACCTATTATGAAATTAATGGTGGGTGCTATATTTACTTCATTCTAATAATCAGTATAACTCCTTAAAAATATTATTTCTCTTTCATGCTATTTATACAGTGGAATTTGCATCTGATTCTAATCATAAATACATATTCTAGCTCCACATAATTGCATTACTTTGTTACTTGTCATGCTTCACCTACATTTTCCATATATTCCTCTAATTATAGTATCAATTTATTTAAGTGAATGTTCGGATTTTTGTGGTATATTAAAAATGATCCAAAGGGCTGCCCATATAGTGAAAAAATATATTCAACCATTATCCACCCAGCCAAAAATTTCAGAGCTTCAGAAAGTAGGTCATACCATAATAGTGACATTGAACTTTTCAACTGGGAGTAATTAGGTTTTATTTTCAGTGCTCAGTGACCTACTCTGAAAAATAAGATAATACAAGAAAGGTTCAGCTTTTTTGTTGTTGTTGTTTTTAGTTAGTGGCTTGCTTTTTTATTTCTTTCTATTGTATATACCTTAAGAATCCATAATTGTTACCTATCCAGAAAATAGTAGCTGACAGCTGTGTAGGGTATTTCTGCTGTTTAATATGTCATAAAAAATCTGTTGCAGGCAATGATGTTATCGTTGGGGAACAAGGATAGTGTCTATTATTTCAGAAGTGAATAATTCAGCATTAAATCATTTCAACTGCAGTGTCAATGGTAGGGAAGAGAAAGTGGAAAAGTTACTGTGTATGAAACAAGCTTTGCAGTAATACTTGCAGCACAGAGGGCATTTGAAGCACACTTCCATGTATATTCCCTCTAGGGCACTTTAGAAAGCTTTGCTTTTATTTAATGGCTGCTTCCTAATGCAAAGAGACATCATAAAATGCACTTGCATCTGTTAGCTCAGATAACAAGGCACATTTTTCCTTTTTGGGGCTGGGGTGTTCTAAGAGCCTTTTGACACAATTCAGGCTACTGTGTTGCAACACGAATTTAATTCTTCCCAAGAGTCTTAAATTTTTTATTTGTTACTAATGTCATTACAAGAAGAAATACCCTCCCAGCCCTTGCTTTGGTCATGAATTTGTCCTATTTATCAGTGTGTGGGGTGGCCTGCTGCATCATACCAACGTGTAGTGGAATGCAACAAGAAGTATAACTTGATAGAGTGTGTCAGATGCTAAATAACATGAAAAGGCATGCATGAAATGCTCACAGACAAGGGACTGTGCTTATTCAGAGGCAGACTGTTTCTCTGGCACTTAGATAGCTGTGAACCAGGAGTGGGAAGTCTGCAATGCTTCTATCTTGTTACATGGAGCATACAAAGGGCAAGTTTTTAACATAATAAGCCTATTGCAGGCAGTGTTCCCTATTTTACTAAATATGACTGAATATCCCTAGTGGATACAGAGATTACCAGCTGTAGTAGTAGATGTTCACCAAAGAGCAACAGAGTATCAGGCATCCAAGAACTACATACATTTTTCTGAGTCATTATGATTTTTCAGAGAGAAAAGTCATTTCGTTTATATTTTAGAATGTCATCTCCTTGAAATTCACAACACAGGACAAGTTCTCAGTGGAAGAGTTAAGATTTGACCATTTTACCTCTGAGTGTTTCCTGAAAAATTATAATTTTTTTTACAGGAGCTCAGATTTCCTAATTTTCTTAATGCAGAAATATGACATTATGTCAAACTTTGACAATTACCTATGAGAGCTCTCATCTTTATATTCATTTTATAAAGAACCTAGTTTAAAACATTTATTAAGTGAAATATTCTCTGCTGTTTGGATACTGATGCAATTATAATAAAAAACATAATTATGTACAGTATCTCTGTGTTCTGACAATGTGACTAAACAGACCAAGTATCTTCAATGTACAAAAAGGCAGCAGCAGCTCAATACCACCTCAATAATGATCTTTAATAAATCAGTGTCTCTTTTCAGGAAAATATGGTTTTGTCTTTTTTACAAGACTTGAGAAAATTCAGTGGCAACTGACTGATTTTTATCATGTTGATACATATTCCCTCATATTTTATATAGATTAATGTTGAACGATGCTTCTGGGGGGAAGAAATATGATGAAAACCTTCCTGTTGCTTCTTGAACCCTAAGTCATAAAGTTTTCCTAAATATTTTCAGTTTATTTAATTGGGTGGAAAAATAGAAGAAATATTACTGGTCTTTTTGTCTTAACTGCTACACTGTCCTGGTCTATTGGGCAGAAGAAGGATAAGTTTATTGCTTTAATTTTGCTGATATACCGAGAGAAACACACATTTCATATCAAAACTAATCAGCAGCTCATAAGAGTTTTAAGCCAGTAGGAGGGCCCCTCTCCCTTAAACTTCAGTAATTACACATGCATTTGAGTTGATATGCATTCAGCAGAGTTAAGAATGTTATTAGGTACTTTGTTGACTAAAAATCTATAAAAACATATATAAAATAATATTTGGAAAAATCCTACATTTTCAAATACAATGCTTGAGAATTTTTTTTGCAAGAAATTTAGTTAGTTTCTATATTCCTCTCTAGCAATTTTTGCGGAAAAGTGGGTTACCTACTCTGGATAATATTCTACAATATCAGGTATTTTTTCACTTCAAGGCAGGTACCTTTTTGATTTCAGTTCTGGTGAAATATACAATTAAATCTGAAGGAGGAATTGTGTATAAACTCCAGAAGAAATTGTTCCAGGGAACAGAACAGAGACCAAACCAACAGGCAGTATTTTACAGTGGAGATTTCTTTTTGTTTCTATGAGAATGAACACATGCAGAATCTAGCAAGTGTCAAAGTTTTTATTTTGAATAACAACACTACATGGAGTAGGTAATATTTTCTACTTATTTTGTAAGACCATAGTAATTAAGGTGTGTCCACAAAAGTCTGAGAGAAATTTCAAGTAAGAAAAACGTGTTAGAGTCTGTCTAAACTAAAGCATGCTGTGAATTAAAACCATGGGGGTTTTTTTGACATTTAAGCGTTATGCAAACTCTCCCCTAAAATATTTCCGATTTGGAATTCAAGGACATCAGAAGTGATTTTACATTACAAAAAGCAATTCTATCACTTTTAAACATGGAAATATTTTTTATTCTGAGTTTAGTAGCAGTTCACAGTATTCAGTAGCAATTACACAGGTGGTGGAATAAGAGTCCATAACACTTTCTGAATACACTTTACAGAGAAGTAAAAATTTCAGTTTTAATGTACTTTAAAAGCATCTGTTAATCACAGAATAAAATACAAATAGACACCAAAGAGAGAATTAACACCACAGCCCATACCTTATTGATACAAATCAACAGTCTTTGGATTTTGAGCTGGATAAAACAGAATTTCACAGCACAAAAGACGTTTTCAGTTTAGATGTCTATTACGTAAAATATAATTTCTTTAAATGTCTAATGTAAAACATATCATTATACCACACAACATTTTTCATACTTAACCAATTTTTTGCAGCCATGCCCTGAATAATATTTGCTTGCATGAAATCTCACCAGTGTCAGCAGGACTAAAGATCAGGTAGGATATTGTGCAGTGTAGTAAGGGAAGAAATAGCACACACATTTTGAAAACAATACCTGTGGAAGTCATTTTAAAGTACAAACTACAGTGAGATAACAGTGTTCCCTGTAAAAATCATGTTAATAATTGCTCTTTTTAAAAATGGAAGTTGAGCTTTCTTGGGCAAATGTCAAGTGAACACCGCGTAACAAACACAACATAACACACTATTTTTCACTCTGTATTCTATTTTGAATGACTGGAGGAAAGCACAATTATTATTGACTGATCTGATACAGTAGCAGCAAAACACCACAGTACCAAACATGAGTACCACAGATTTTAGAGGAGTTGCTTTGGAAACAAGGCTCTGTAAAGGACGTGATTCATGATACAAACTCTACTCCCAGTATTTGCATCCTTGTTACTACTCCTTCTTGCAGTAAGCGATGAACAGCTGTCATCAGTATATCTAACAAGTATTTGCAAATTAACATATTACGGTTGTGTCTCTAAAGGTCATGCATATAGTCAGAGAAATTGATGACATTTTGTGAAAACACAGTTTAAAATGCATCGTTCCTAACCAATCCATTCAAAGGACACCAGTGAAAGACATAGCAGTGATTTCTCTTAGTCAGTAACTTCCTTTTAGCTGAGCTGAAGCTGGAAGGGAGGAGCTTAAATATTTGGTGAAAAGCCAGCTAACTGCACTTTGCCACATTTTGCTTTCAGTTTTTTCATACTTTTCTGTCTGCTGTCCTGTGTCAAGCTGGAATTGAATTGCATCAAATAATATTTACTCTGCTTTCTGTGGCTTGCCTGAGAAAAAATCCTTTCTAATTCTTTGGAGCTCAAATCTGCTCTGTCCTCTGCTGTTTCGGAGGTTTGGGGTTTGTTTGGATAATTATAATTACATTTTTTATTTCTTTGATAATGGAAAAACTATATGAAAAATTTGTAAGTGGATAATATCTGTGTCTGGACTATCCACCCACAGAAGTTTGTTAACACTATTACAGGGATAACAAAATGAACACTTAGTTTGTCACTGGCATAAAGTGAACTTCATCTGCCTTTATTTTTTATAATATATTTTAAATAAAAAATAAATAAAAAAATAAAACAGCAATAGAAAGGCAAATGGATGGTTTTTGTCGTCCAACAAAAAGCTGGAATAGGTCAAGCAGCTACCAACCATAGAAGAGAAGATAGAAGATAAAAAAGAGAAAGTATTCTCTTTGAGAATATAGCTCTGTTGGTGACCTTCTATCCTTCACATTAGCTGTGAAAGAACAGAATATGGTGTAGAACACAATGAACAGGAGCATAAAAGGTAGTACAAAAAAAACCCACAAAAACATTTGTTTGTCTGCTTGGTTCTTTTGCACATTTGTGGAAACATTACGAAAAAGTTCAAGTGCAATATCATCTGTCAAAATACATTTGCATCAGTGTTAATGGATGTCACATTGTTCACACTGCAGCATTGCATGTATTATTCTTTGAATCACATGATGCAAAATAACCTAGATCTTTAAATCATTGGGGGCTTTTTTTGCCATTGTTTACAGCTAAATATTTTAAATTAATCATCTGACTTTTTAAATTTCAAAGCAGAGCTTTATACTGAAATAGTTAGTTGGACCTACTGCCATATTCACGTTACCAAAGAAAATTAGTATTTAAAATAATTACCGAAATTATTCTTAACTAAGTCACTACAATTTCTCTGATTCATTTTAACCTTCTCTGAATCTTGAGACTTCCTAGAAATGCTAAATGATTAATCACAAGTTACTTTGAATATCTGAAACTCTTTCAATCAAGACAATTTTCAGGTATTTTTTATTCTTAGAATCATTATCAGAAAATGTAGCGGTCACAAATTATCACTGATGGCAGAGTTAACAATGTAATTTTCAGGTTCTGAATACCTGAATACTTGTTTCCCTAGGAAAAAATGCAGCATGTTAATAGTATTTTAAGTATTCATAAAACCACATCTCATCATATTCTTAATTCCTGTGAGCTGCTGAAGCATATATCTTAATTTTGCTCTAAATTGTTTCTAGGGCAATGTTGCAGAGTTGTTAAAGAAATGCAAAAATTAAAATAGAAGAGAAACCCTAAGTGCAATTGATAGTAATCTAGCGCTTTGATGAAGACCATAGTTGTTATGCAAAACTGGAATAAAATTGTGTTGCTCAGAGTCTACAATGACTTTTTTTCTTTAAAAGATAAGTCTGCTATAAATAAGACATCTGACAAATACCAGTGCAAGACAGATTCTCAGAAGAGATCTTGTATGGTGGAAGACCACCAAATACCTCCTAAGTACAAAATAAATGCTGACAGTCAAAAAAGTTCACACAGAACAAGCATTCGCAGCAAGTTAACCAAGATATCAATGTTTTTTGAAATCCTACATTTCCTGTGTAATGATGCATGGAATGGCAGACATCCCAAGAGAATAATTTATCCTAAGTGTTCTTGTTTTATTTTTAAAATAGAAAACTATGAATGACTGATATAAAATTTTCTATAATTTATATTTTTATTTTTTGCAGCCGTCAAGATTTTTTTTTTCTCTGCGAAGATGCTTTAAATGCTTGCTCCAACCTTGCGGAGTCTTTCTCAAGGTGATGTAAATCAGCTATCACTCTCTCCATATTGGTGTGTATTCACTAGAGACTTCTTGCCTTTCTTCAAGGTGTTCAAAATAAGTTGAGTTCCAAGCTGGCAGCAAAATGCCAAACAAGTGAAAATGAGAATTCAGAACAATCCTTGAAGAAATAGAGATGTTTGATTAATTGGATTGACCATTAACGTAAACTGGGAATTAGTGAAAATTGGCAGCTTGAATACTTCCTTCAAGTAGTCAATGGAGAGAAAGATTTTTCTTGTGAACAACTTATATTGTCTAAGACAAAGTAATGAAATACCTCTGCAAGTGTCTGAATAAGAAGCTTTGAATAATTAATTTGATTTCTAAATTTTATAAGGCTAAGTCAAGCCATATTAATTCCTCCCATGTTCACTAATGAAAGTATTTTAGGAAAAATCTGTGATTAGTAATAAGGCAACAAACAGCAAACAAATTTCTTGCGATCCAGACTCTTAAATTTCTTTAGATTTTCTACATTTTTACACAGATGTTAGGAACTCAATAGCAAGTAGTTACACCACCAAATTGTTCTCAGAAATATTTAATGAAGTGATCAGATAGGATAGTGCGTTGTGAGTGAGATAGAATCCAAATTTTATGTGTGCCCAAGTTTTACACTACTCAAGTGTGTTTACTGTATTGATAAAACTTTGTTACAAATTTCATATACGGGCTTGAAACTTATATTAAACTCTCAAGAATTCTGATTGTGGTTTTGATTATTTCTCAGTCTGGACTGAGATTTGCTGCACTTCTCTGGCATCAATAATTGAAGTATTTGTAATTTAATGACCTATGCTACATAATAAAATTAACGTGCTGGGTTTTGTTGTTAAAAGTCTTCTTAAATTTAAAAAGCAAAACAAGCAAACACGCCAACAAAATTACCACCAAAAATCCCTAACTACCAAAACAAGACCACAACAGTAATTAAAGAAAAAAAAAATCAAATATTTAATGTTTAGTGTTTATAGGAGCACAAGTTTTACCATCCTGGACTTCTAAGGACTTAATAGCAACACCTCCTAAAAACTCAATCATATCAGATTGCGGTTTCTGCTGACTAGATGGGAATTTTCTACTCTGTTGAACCAAAGCTTTACACTTTCATTAGCTCACATTCTCTGTCATGACACCCGTGCCCTCTCATCAGATCGAAGGCTGAGCTGAGTGGTACCGACAGACAGAGGCAGATAAAAGGAAACTGATGAAAGTGCTAAATGTTTGCCTTCTGGGTAAAAGCTTCATGGGGCTTTGCTGACCACTGATTTCCTTTATCTTGTTCCAAGAAATGGGAGTGTGTCTTGTGTTCAATGTATATGTACTAATAGCTTCAATTCAAACCAGATTTGATTTTTGTTTTGTTTTGCTTTAAAATTTAATTGCTTTCTTTCACAGAAATCAACCAGAATTCTGAATTTAAAAGATTAAAGGTGAAAACCATAACTACATAATTGAATTTTCATGTTCTATACTACAGTCAGTCAAACATTATTCACTGAAATTTGTAAGAATCATTTGATTTCTTAACAAGAAAGGAAGCTTGATCAGGTGATGCTGGAAGATATTTATTTTAATAACATTTGACTCAAAACTAACCTGAATGAACTGGAATATTATATCTGAGAATATCAATAATTTTAATAACTTTGCCTATGTGAATCCTACAGCAAGAATCAAAAAAGTCAAAATACTATAATCTGCACTGGTCTGATCTGTGAGATTCAAATCCCTATTTTGTCTCTAGATGCATAAGTATTAGAAATCCTCTCAGTAATCCATTTCTTGTTAGAACTAAAACCTCAACTTTATCAGAAACCAAATAAGTATATAAAAAATGAACAAGTAATATAATCATAACTTATAAACCTATGAGTAATTTTGTAAATCTGAAAAACAAAATTATTCTGATTCATTGAAATATACTAAAAATCTGTCAGACTGTAAAATTCAAGACCATTAAAATTGCTCTTTCTGGTAATAGCTTAATAGAAAGCATTACTGAATAGTATCTTAATATTAGAATAATCTATGACAGGAAAATATAAATTCAATGCATTATAAAATATAGTATAAAAGATCATTATTATAATATTTTTGAACAAAAATAAAAGAACACCTATTTTTTTTCAATATATCAATATTCAGTATCCCCCTAATCATAATTTTTAGGATAATTTCCTGTTTTTAGAATAATATTTAAATAATTTAAAATATAAGTAATGAAAACAGAATTATTAACATACAATGCACAATACCAACAGATATAGGCCATTTTAAGTTTCTTTTTCTTATTTTAGTTTATGTTACACATAGCTATTCTGAGCTGAATACAAGTCAAACAGGAAGATGTGAGGGCAAGAATTCAACCTGACAAATTATTCTCAGCTTTGAAATCTCTTGGAGATACACACATTCACAGCAGGAACATGTCAAGCTAGCAGAGTTTTGAGGACAATTTCAGAGAGCCAGACTTGAGAGTTGCTTCTCATCAGAAGGGTGGTGGTCATGGCACAGACCTGGCATAGAAAAAACTGTCTAATCCAAGTTTTCCTATTGCTAGCTACCATCTGTGTACAAATATGTGACTTCTGACATTTTAATACAGTTGAATAGCCATTTTTTAAAAAATCTGTTCTTAATAAAGAATGTTGTTCGATTAAGTTGCAGTGAAAGACGAGTGATTTTTTTATGGTTATGTGCATAGTATTTTATGCTGATTTGTGATATTGATACTTCAGAAACTTGCCAAACCATTGTGATAATTTTGATTAAGCTTTTTTATAGGTTTCCTACATTCCCTGTGCGTGCAGAAACAAGACCTTGGTTCTTAACATAAAGATTTTTGAATTTTGTGAAACATCATATCTATATCATAGAAAATAGAAGGACACTGACATTTCAACATTTTTCAAGTTGTATTCTATTCTCTAACCTGATAATGTAATGCAGAATATGAGAAAAGTCCACATAGCTCCAAGAGACAACATACACATTTTAGGTAACATTTTTAGAATGCAGAGTTAATGTAATTTCTATCAGTTTCTTAAAGTCTCCAAAATTATCTCATTTGCCTAAGCAGAGGAGATTCAGCTGTACCATTTTCATCTGACTTAAAATACTTGTAAGAGTATGCACTTCTTCATATTGCTATATGTGTTATTTTGTTGACTTTTTCTAGTTTGCTTTTCCAATATGGTATTCAGAAAAAAATAGTTGCTTTATGAAAATTTAGAATACTGACAGAGCATAAGAACAAGTGCATTTTATTAATTCTGTCAGGAATTAATATTAAATTATTAATATTATTAAATTGCTTGTATAAGTAATAACTTTAAATGTGTTAAATTCTAAAGCCTCCAAATAAGATCTAAATTCTATAATATAAAAATACACATAGGTAATGAGTGCAAAAGAAGCAAGTCTTATTCTGTCACTGATACACTGAATAATTATGCTGGTTGACAGTGCTCTTAATATCCCCATTATACACATTACATTTTTCTTTTTTTAAAGAATATTTGAAATACTCTTAAAAATTAATGTCCAAATTTATCCACTGCTCATGTGCTTTTTAAAAAGCCTCTGATAAGCAATATTTATGAGACTGGACATGCTTTGCCCTAATTTTATAATGTTTTGTTTCACTATAGTAATTTCATTAACTGGTGTCTCTGGTCCTCCTCACCCCTTGAACTTTTTAGCGTTTAATCAGGCAAATACTGACTTAGAGTATGTTCAAATTGCTTTGTTCTGCATTTGAATCTGAAGTTTGACAGGAACAAGGCTGATTATCATTTCTCTCCATACATAGCCCTGAGACTGAGTACCTTGTCTCTTTGCCTCTTAATCTTCAGTTCAAAAATCTGGAAATGGGAGGTTAGGCAGGAGTGGGAAGAAACTTGGCAATCTCTTCACTTCAAACCTGGCCACAAAATCACAAAGGAAAACAAAGCCACCCCCAATTTTCAAGGTTCTACCACCTGCAAAAGGTAAGTATTGTTGTTTCTTCTTGAATTTTAACATCAGAGTGATTGCTCTATCCCAAGGTTCACAATAAACCCATGAGCCATCAAACTGCATATTTCACTGAGATGCAGCCATCTTGAATATATTGGAGCCCAGGGATGTCAATAAAATGAATGTAAGACACTACATTTACTCTATTTCATGTGAAAATATTTTTAAAACAAATCTATTTCAGAAGAATGACTCTTCGTTCACTTTGGGCTTTAAGAAATTAACTCACATGTCATTTTATGCTTTTTGCAAAGGGTAAAATTTAATGTCAGGATGTGCGTGAGTGCTGTAAATGCTGCCATTTTCCAAACTTGATATTATTAATCGGGACTGTCAAGTTCAGGTCAAGCGTTTTATACACATTGTGCCTCAGTACTTCCAGTGGTTCAAACATATCTGTCATGCACAGCAAATGCACAGTGCAGCATAATCTATGGCACTGAGAAGCAAACATGAAATCTCTTAGCAGAAATGAGCCAATATTTTTACCTCATTTATCTAAGTTGCTGCTTTTACCTCATTTGTCTGACCTGCCAACATATTTGATAACAATTTCATTTATTTGACAGCTGCATACAATTTCTAAATAAGCAGTTTCCTTGAATTTGCTGATTTTAAACATTTTTTTTAATTTTTCTTAGTTTTGTTTCCTTTCCTTTTTTTTTCTAACACCTTTTATATTATTCAGAGACAGGGGAAGAAATGTACACTATCTTTAATTCTAAATTAAAAATATTGCTGGAATGGCATTATGTTAGCCTGCAGGCATATGTGATTTCAGCATTTAATTAACTCTGGAGTCCTCCTGTAAATGGAACTTATGTGTAAAGTTCAAGGCAGCCATGCTGAATCTATAGAAGAAAACTGCTTGGAGGAGCTGATGTCCTAGAGAAGTAAGCCTGCCCTATCTGAGGCAGACAGACTTTATCACATGGTTACATGTACTAAATTAAGAAGTGGGGAAGTTCATCCAAAGTGCACAGATTAAAATTTTCAATAGGCCTAAAAATGACTCTAAGGCATGAATGAGCCTGTCACTTTTTCTCTTCCTCTTCAGCAAATGATGGATTCACTATATGCCCATAACATAACCCGTGAGATATGCCTGGCTTCATTGGTTATTCTTCATTCTCAGTCAAGCTGAAATAGAGGCTGTGGTTAAACAAATCTGCTTTTATGGAGCAAAGCACTGTGAAATGGAGCTGATTATGGCCTGACACATTGAATCAGACTGTTGTGTAAAGCAGTGCTGATGATTCCATTGTTTCAGGGTCCTATTGGCTTGCCTGAGCTTTTCCTTCTCTCTCAATCCACATACATTTCTTTTTTCCCTTAGCTTTAAGAACCCTTTCTTTAAAACCTATTTACTGTTTGTAACTGACTCCACAGCCGAATACAACTTGTAGGTCTATATAATAAATTTAGTGATGAATGCACTAAGGGAAGAGGATCACACAATTCTCTATCACTATTCTCAAAGACAGATTTGATGACATATATAATTACTTCTAATTTCATTTATAAAAAATAACGTGTTGGCTAATTAAGGTCACTGGCTAACAAAACCTACTAGCCTGAGCCAATGGTCAGAGCCCAAGATATACTGAGTTCCAAGACCTCGTGTTACTGAACATCTTTTCTTGCTCTGGAGAAACAAGAAACATTTAAGCTCTCTACTTAATTTTCAGTATTTTAAGTTATTGGTGTTGATTGAACTTGGCAATGAGTTCTTTGATTTATTTCCTGTGTTTGAACCTGATAGCTGCTCTTTCTATGTTGTTCCAGTTGGGCTGCAAAAATGAGTAATAGTAATTTCCCAAATGTAGAATTTTTATTATTATATGAAACATATCCCACCTTCTATGTCTCCATACACCTTAGAAACCTCAGTTGCTGGTTATTTGCTTAGTTTTCATCACTTCCAGTACATTTCATCTGAAAATCTCTTAATCCTTCTAGGAAAAGATTTTTGGATAAGATATCCAGGACTACTCAGTCTCTGAAATGAGAGAAGTACATGCCAATGCTGCAGGCACTGAGTCACTGCAAGACTCATCCAAGATACAAAATACATTGCCTTTTGCTGCCATGACTAATTGATACTAGTACTTGAGTTAACTAGCTTAAACCTAGCTTGAATATATCTGTGATCTATTGAAGTCATCATTGTTATAGTGCAGATATAACCACAGACCTACAATAAAGTTTAATGCTTTAAAAAATATGTCATTCTTTGTTTCTATACACATTTACACATTCAAGTGTATTGACTTCCATACTCACAACAATGCATTATGGCAGTGTTTTTTTTCTGAGCTAGCCATAGGCATTTAGACATTTCAATTCCTTTCATCATTTCACTGTCAATTAATATCTGGTGTAAAAAGAACCTATGCTTGAATGGGTTCAGATTTTGAGTACTGAAAAATGATTTCTGGTGAACACAGTTTTGTAGCTCTCCAGGTTTCAAAAGAAGCTTTGAGCAGGCCATAGTTTCAATATTCTTCCTATATGCAAACCACGATTTTATTTCTAGTCATTACCTATTTATGTAGGGTTCATTTCTAATAATATTTACATGGACTATTCACCTCAACTTAAACATTTCTCAGAAGTATGAGTAAATTATCCTAAAATGGTGCAAAATAATGAAAATATGAAATCGGGAAAAAAAAGTCTTGTATTTCTAGAAGAGACTGATAGGCTTTTAGGCCCATACAGAACATAAGACTGGGGCCAGTGTAGAGTTAACAGTTCATGCAGATGGGTCAATACTCTCTGCACTGTTCAAGTGCATCCTGGTTGCCTGATGGAAGATGCTGACTCCATAGCAGTGAAGGCAGGGAAGATGAGAGGTGCTCAAAACCAGAGTGCATGCAGATTTGAAGCATGCTGTGGCAGTCCCCACTGTTTAATGACATTGAGTGAAGTAGATACCTACACACTGCCCCCTTGGTACCATTTCTGTGGTATCTGTGAAAAGACTTTTTTTTTTTTTTTCTACATACAGAATAAAGCAAGCTTTATTTTTATAAGAGAATGGAAACAGCATAAAGCATGGAAAGATAAGCACTTCCACATGAGAAAGATCAATACAATACAGTTCAGCTATTCAATAAATGCAAATGAAATTATACAAAAATTAACAGAAACTTTTGGGTTTATTTCTCTTTAATTTATTTTACCTTTTTTTCTTAGCTTTTGTTTCTTTTATCTTGACTGCATTACATTGTTCTATATCATCTGCAAGCTTTTCTACTCTCTCTTTACATTTTGTCTTGCAATTCATTTGGTGTGTCTGTGTTCTATGAGGGGTACCTTACCAACTCAAACAACTGCTTCTCGGCTTGGCAGGAATCTCCTGTTGGCACCATGAAAACTCTGCATTACAGAAAGCCAGAGTGGAGCCAATTTGTTCAAAGCTTCTCATCAAGCAAAGAAAACTAGTCTCATCACTCTAATATAGTATCAAGTGTAGTGGATTTTGCCAGTAAATAAGTAAATTGCTTCTCACTAGAAGAGACCAGTCAAAGAATATCTTCACAAGGAAAATACTCGTTTCACCTCTTGACTTGCAGCAGAGGACTTTTTTTTCTTTTATATTTGAAGAATTTATTCTTACAGAAACACACAGATAGCAAAATACACTAGTGTTCTCTCTTCATAAATAGTGTGGGCAACAGATGAATTAAGTAAGTTTTCACAAGTTAATAATTTTAAATATTCCATAGTGAGCGTAGAACTCCAGTTTTTGTATATTCAATATAGAGTTTTAACTGAAGTCTGTGTGTAGAAAAAAGGCTTAGGCATCAATTTGAATTATGACATTTTTCTTTCTTTTCTTCAACAGATTGAATAATTTTTATGTTATGAACCCTGTGCTGGGTAGAAACATTGAATTTAATTTGTTGAAAATCAGTTTTATTCTGGACTTCTTTGGCTCCCTAGTACGACTAGGCTTTGTGTATACCTCTTATAACAAGGTTTAAGTAAAGGTCCAAATAAACTCTTACCATGGGGTCAAGTATTTGTTATGAAAAGCAAGTGCAAAAAAGTCATATTGCTCTGAAAAATGTTATTCTGTAATATTTTGATTTACTTTATTCAATGGGTTCATTGTGTTAAGCATCTATTTTAAGACATAAAACAGATTAGCTATGAGCTGCAATTGCAGCTCCTATAACTTCAATGCATGTGCAAGTGGCAGGATAGTTAAATACTTTTTGCAAGTGGCATTATATGTTGAAATATTGTGTAACAGTTTCACTATGTTATAACAGTCCAGGTGATCAAAGAGTCAAAATAATTATTGGATTTCAAAACAAAAAAAAGAGAAAGGTCACACAGATACAGGGATTCACAACATTGACTATTAAACTGATCTTTCAGAAGTCTGGAAGTACAGAGGACGTCTGGAATTCCTTTTAAGATTTTGTACCTAGTGTAAATTAAGAGAGATCAGTAGAAAGTTTTTCACTGACTTTTACTGAAGCAGGACCAGGCTCCAAATACTATAGTGGAGTGCAATCCATAGGGAAATTTTTTATTTTATTTCAGCATCAATGCATTAAAAAGACTTAAGGGAGAAGGGACAGGGCAAAGGAAAAAAGTAAAGAGCTTATCCCTGAACTGCTGGCTTAAAAATATGTTCTGATATGTTAAAGATATTTATATCCTGGTCCCATGTGCATATTTTCAATTTCAACAGTAATTATTTATATGAAGCTTTTAAATAATTAAGTACCAACTGAACTGTATCTATCCTTGATACTAAATTCATTCATTCAGTCAAATTCAGTGCAACATCTTTACCTTCAATCTGCTTTATGGAAACCCAATGTGAAAACAGCTAAATGGGATTCCACCTCTGCTAGTTACACATTTCTTATACTCATTATCATTAATAGCTTAACAGCCTCCAAACTGTTACTTTAATCTTTTTTANGCTTCCTAAGATTCTTCACTTCTCTAACACACGTAACTGAATAACATTATGAAATATTAGATTGCCTAAATTTCTTGGAAAACAGCAGCAAAGAATCCTTGAAGCTATTTCTGCACAGCCCCCTTCTGACCAAGTACATGAGTTTAAAGGTGATGAGAAGGAGAGTCTGCATGGCTAAAGGCAAGATCAGAGTTCATCAGAGGTTCAAGTGCTGATGAACAAGCCCTTTAGCCCTCTATGATTCACTTGTTAAAGGCAGAAAAAGTCACTGGCCATTTGAGCTAAACCTGTGATACCTGCCAGAATTTCCTTCCAAATTCTATTACTTTAATGTTTTCACACTGAAGCTAAGAAAACTAGGATTGGAGCACACATGTGAAAGCCACTGAGATCTAGGTGAAGTATAATTGAGAAATGTGTTTATCTGATAGTGAAGCCTCACAGGAAATGAGAAAAAGATGATGCAAGCTAACAACAAACTCAAGCCCAATAAACAATCTTTTGTTTTTTTCTTTTTTTTTCTTTTCTGTGTAATTTTTTTTTCTGTTTGTTAATTGACTAAGCTAGTGGATCTCATAAAGTTTAGGAGAGTTTGCTGATCACCTGCATGCAGTTAAATTTTAATGATTTTCTGTGAAATCTCTGCTGGCTAGTAAAACGGCATCATAAGTAAAAATAAAAATACTTAAAAGTGAACATAATATGTGTTGTTGCTTTACAATTGATGTCACATCATATAATAAACAGGTACATCAAACAAGTCATTAGTGTGACTTTTTTTTTCTCCTATTACTATGTAGTAAGAATTTAAGTCTTCCTTCTGTGTGATGTTAATTCAAATGTTAGGAATGCTCTACATCTTTGAAAGTAAACTAATATTAATGAAGTGTAATTATAATTAAAATTACAATAACATTTTCAGAAATGCTATTTTCAGATTTAGGTTCTGAAGAGCTCTTATGCTAATACAACTTTCAAAACTCATTACTTTCTTATGCCATCAATAGGATTATTAAAGAAAAAAGTATGACTGCTCTCAAAAGGGAAATGAAAATTTAAAACCTTTGCTAATTTACCAGGAAACAAACAAAAAATAAAAATAATAGAAGACCTATAAAAATTCTGTTTTTCTGTACATTAAAGAAGAGCTTCTTCTTTGCCTCTCTCTCTCTGTCTCCCCACTTATTATTACTATTATTCTATCTTCTTTTTTTTGTACCAGTTCATCTCTAGGTCAAATCAAGTTCATCTATGTCCACTAGATTATTCCAGTTAAAAGGAAAGACAAAGATTAAAGACTATAGTAAAATACCTTCCAATCTGCCATGGATGCAGTATTTAATATTAAAGTCAGGTGACACGACTGCATGTAGGCTGTGGTAGCTAACCTACAGACCTCCGGGTGTTGAGCTGGAAGAGATGAAGTCTGATTTTGACTTCGTCGTGTAAACAGAATGTCATCCACCCATCAAAATTCCACCCACAGTGAACCCCCAGCACAGTTAATGATTATAATCTTCACATTTAATCATGGGAACACAGTGACAGGCAAACAAAGGTTAGCTAAACTGACAGTGCAGGCTGTTTGAATGGAAAAGGGGGACTTCGCAAGTTTTATTTTAAAATGTGTATCCTCTTTCAACAGTACTTTTCAGCTTTACACCAGAAGAGTGCACAAAGCCTGGCTGCTCGCAGAAATTGGCAGTGCGCATAATTAACCTTTAAACTGCAGACAGACTGGAAACTTTGATGCTTTCTTTAAAAGAGTTGCTATGCCAATACTACTTTCAAGGTTAAATTAAGCTAAGGGCACTTAAAGGGTAAAGGAAGAATTACTGCACCAACATGTCAAAGTGTCAGGCAGAAAAAATGCCATTTTAGAAATGACATAGTTATTTTTTAGTGATGCTCTTTTTAACTTAAGTTAAAGGACAGTGACAAGTTACTTAGAACAATATTTCAAGGTACACTTTATTCTCTGTACAGTTTGTTGCTCATAAAACTGTGTGGATTCTTTTGTGCCTTTTCATCTTTCCACTGTGATGTCCAGACTTATGAGCAAATGCATGTACTTCAAACTTTCTTATAATAAAAGTATATATTCATTGGTCTTTTAGGCATGCATGCACCAAAGCTACTCAGTTTTTTTTATGGAATAATGAAAAAAAAGTAGAGTAATTGGTCTTTACAGACAAAACAAACCTAATTTAATCCCTGCGGAAAAAAAAAAAAAAAAGTGATTTTTACCTTAGATTGAACAATTCACCATAAACTAAGCATTTAAACAAATACTCAGTTGCTTTTTGAAACATTCTGAGCTATTGTATTGTTTTTTATGTTCTTCAAGGGGCACTATTTCATATGCACTCTTAATAACAAAAATCATTGCAATAAATTCGCACTAGTACAGTTTGTATGCAAGTCTCACTACTTTTGCAAAATGTTCAGCTGAATTTTTCAAGTGAAAATACAATATCAAAAGAGCAACAAGTCACTGAAGACATGAAAGATTGAGATCACCTGCTCCAGGTGAGCTCCAAAGAGGTTTTCACAGCCCAGGGCTTGGGATCTTTCAAGTGACAGGGTCTCTCCAGCCTGCAAGACCCTCTGTCTCATATGTTTTCTTTGCCACTGGTAGTGGAGTGTGTTGAAGGCCAACATCTCCTTATGCTTTCCAGTCAGACACACAGAGCAGGATGAATGCATCACTGGTCACACATCTGTGCCACTGATGCCTGTGTAATGTTGAACCTCCTAAACCTGCCAGAAAAAGAGGCATGGGAGGAAAATATGGTTGGAATTTGAATAATTATGGCCTAGCTAAACAAGGTCTGACAGGAAAGCAGTGGCTTTCTGCAACACCAAGGAAGGAAAAGCAAAGAAAGTCATTAAGAGAAGGATAAGAACACAGTGTTATGAAGTGAACCTGAATGCATTCCAGCTGAATCTTAGTTTTCTAGTCATTAGCATGGTAAGGAACATGAATACTCCTCTAGGTAAAGGTAAGCAAAATAATATAAAATATTTTCATAGTTTATTTTTTAAAAGCATAAGTATGAATGACAACAGTACCTGGGAGTAAAGAGTATGACCAAAGTCTCTTAGATCTCTGTTTTGCTATGTAATGAAATAGCAGTTCAAGTCTAGTTGAAGACTCTCACCAGTGCTTGGAACTGAGCTGAATGAATCCAATATGTAGAAAATTGGTTTCATTTATCTTTTGTCAATCTAAACTGTTAAAATCTAAGATTGAATTCTATATTGAATGGCTGTTTCTGTCATAAGTTCACAGTAAAAAAAAAAGTAAAGATCCACAGAAAACACAAGCAGAATTTTTATGACCACTGTCACAGAAGATTTACTCTGCTAACATGAATTTAAATTCTCTTTATATACTGATGATGACTTCCATGGTGACTAATTTAAAGCCCAGTATTAGAAGTCTATGTTCTCTTTTTTAGTTTTCATTTCAGGTACTCTTCTGTGTTATGGTTCTATGTCTCAACATTCTTATTTTCTCCTCTGTAAGAAAAGAAAGGCTTTTAGAGAATACAGTGAGTAACATTGTTCTCTAAAAAGAATTTCTTCCAAGCTTCCATTTTTTCTTTTTTATTTTGTAACCTTTTCATGGTTGGAAGGAAACTATTTCCACAGTTTATACCCTCAAAATAGCCAAGAGCAACCTACCCTACATGACAGTTATAGGGAGTGCACACACTCTTTGGGCTAAAGAGGACAAATATATATGCAGTCATGCCTTACAGGCTCCTAACTATGTATTGCATACTGAATAGAGTATGAAATATCGAAGATTGGATTTACATGTTGGAACTGTGGGGTGCTTTGTCACACGGTTGAAAGCCAAAAAGGAAAACAGGAACTAAATATTAAAAAAATTGCAGTTTCTAACTTAGCACTTTTCCATTCAGCCAAAGTAGTACATTTTAAGTTCACTTGTACATTTAAAGTATTCTAGAATTTATAGACATAAAGATACAGTTCTCACAAGGACTATTTCTCATGGTTATCTGCTTAACCATTGCTCTGAGAAGGAACAATCAAGCCCCCATTTGCTTTACAAGATAAATGTTGGTCTCTTTTTCAATTGCAGCACCAGCACAGTTCTGGGGACCACCCCACTGCTTTAAATGGTAACCACTTTATATTTGTCATTAAACTTACTAGCACAGATCTGAGGGACCCATTGAATCTTGTTTATCTTTATTGTGCCTCCAAGAGAGACAATTTATGAAAATTCACCACACATTTGGTTTTTTACTAAGCTGCACCCAGTTATGGCCTTCTTTAGAGGTTTTTTCCCACTACAGCTGAACACAGATAGTCGTTCTTGTTTACATACATCTTAAGCACCACTATTATGTTACAGTATTGATTTCACCGAAGAGAAACACACCAAAAAAGAGGTCTCAGATTTAATTTTTTTAAAACACTGAGAAGACAAATATCTATTCAGCAGGGAAATCAACAAGAAAACAAACACAGAAAGACTAAACCACAAAGACACGGGGGACACAGTGAAGGGAACTGTGTGAGGCAAAAGGTTTTGGCCATCACCAGTCTTCTCTTAGACATAGAAAGCATTTCAGATTCATGAATACTTTCTCCTTTTCCCTCTAATAACTGAACATTGTCTGAGCAAAGCACACCATGAAATGTATTGATTGTGCTGTGAGAGATGTCTGACACAGGGAGAAACATTTGCTACAGCTGTGGTCTGATCAGCTACCACAGAGAAAGGGCAGTGAGGAAGAACAGCTACTTAAATTCATCCCAGTAAGAATGAGGGCACCACCAAAATGTATTCATTCTGACATGATTAATCCAGGTTTGTCTTTAAACAATATTTTTATTCAGATTAACAAATCCTTGGGTAAATTCAGTCCATAAAATATGTTGCAGTTTAAATTCTTAGTGTACCAAGAACATAGATAAACCAAGAATTAATTAACCAGCTTGGACTGTAAATCAAGGAAACAATGTTTATTAATCAGAAGTGTCAGATTACTAAAAAAAAAAAAAGGTTTTAGCTCTTTTATGCATGTATATGTGAGAAAACTCACATGTTGTGTACTGTATACAACCGAATCAGAAAGCAAAAAAGGTTGGTTTTTTTTCAATTTACATTTTCCCAGTGAATTTAAACTAAGAATGAGCCCTTAAGAACTCTTCTGCTCCTCTTTTCTTTTTCTAGAAGAAAATTATTTGAGATATAGAGATCATAGGCTCTTCAATTTTCCTCCTTCAGTATTTCCTCCCTAAGTTTTACTTGCAACCAGATTTAAAAAAGAAATACAGAAAATGTAAGGATTTACTTCACTTTGTAAAAGTATACAGTATTATGAGAAGAAAATAGATGCTAACAATCACATGCAAAGACAGCTGATTGTAAAGCAAAATATTCATAATTTGAAGATATGACTTCTACAACTGATTGTAGACTTATAAAAATTCTAGTGAGGACTCAAAGCATGAGGATGGAGAGCAAGTCATAGAATGAAGTGTGAGTAAGGAGTTTGCTTTCTATATAGTTGAGAAAGCACAGGGAGAATTAGCAAATCCCTGCTCTTAGAAGGTGTAAGAGCAAAGTATACTTGCCCTGATGACAATTCTTTGTCATTTACCCTTTGCCTAAAGCCACCTTCCTTCTTTCTATTAACAGGGGGAAAAAAAAGAAAAAGCTTTACAAAGTTTATGACAGTCATCTCAAGAGACTCCAGAATCTCTTAGAACCTGGGTGTTGAGAAGCTCTCTAGGTGAAAACAGTCATTTGAGAGAAGGTCCGAAGACAGACGCCTCAGAACTATGAGATTTTTAATTGTGAGGTACAACTGCCCTTTGCAATGATGACATCTAAGGTACAGTTCTGTGACACACCCTCTTAGGAAGCTCTTCAAGTCCTCTTTACTTCTAAGCAATGACAAAATGTTCTTGAAGTGTCTCCTCATGCACAGATTTGCTAAAATGGTGAAAACACTCTGACCTTAACCCAGAAAAATCCTGTTCTCTGTGCTCTGGTCTTCCATTCATCTTCATCAGCAAGAATGCTTTTTGTCTGCTGATGCAACAACTGCAGCACATGGAAATAAAAATAAAAAAAGCTCAATTCTTCTTCCAATTGAAGATATATGGCTTTAAGGCTGAAACTGAACCTACACCCCAAACTTGTCTGGAAGTCCTGCAAGAGAATTTAAGCAAATTTAGTGTTCTGAAGTGCTCTGCTGCACATTTGCCACCACACTTGTAAAGTGCAATGAAGCAACAATCAGGACAGAAAAATTAAAACTCATCAAAGAGAAGCAAAGGATTCATAGCATGCATTCAAATTCATAAATAGGCCTGGGAGTTGAGGAGAATGTTTGCCTTCAAAAAGTTCTTTAATGCTTCTCTCAATCACTTTGAAAAAAATTAAAAAGACATTCTTAAAGTTGAATATGATGTGGAAGAGCAGGAGAATGTACTTTCATTCATAGCTACATGGGCAAAATACAAATCAGTGGAATTATATTCTATGAAATTGTGACTGCAATTTCAAAGAGCCCAGTGGATGAACCGTGAAAGTCTGCCTGTGTGTAGTTTTCCTTCAGTGTAAAAGTGTGCCTTTTTTGTGCATTTTTTAACTACATATCCTACAAGAAATACCTTATTCAGTTTTCTGTAGAACTTGGATCTGTATATCATCTGGAGGCTTCCTCATTCAAACTGGGATCCGACACTGAAGATTTCTATATAAAGACTTTGGTATATTTTATAAAATGCAGTGAAATGCTTTGGGGTTTTTTTACTCATTTTGTAATTAATTTCAATGACTAAGTCAAGACTATTATATTAAAGAAAAAAAAAGTGGGTTTGAGTTAGTTAAGAAACCTTCCACCAACTGTAGATGTCCCAGCAAGGCATAAAACATTGAAGATCACAAAGGGAGAATGAGAGGAAAATGGAAATAACTGATAGTCTTAATTAATTCATCTGAAATGAGAAAGATCAACTCAAAAAGTTTAGATCTCACATAAAACATCATTCAGAAATTCCCTCATTTTCTGAATTATGGTTCTTCCTTGAGAATAAACTCTATTAAATCTAGAATTTTTTTTTTTTATATCAAAAAACCTGTTACTGTAGAAAACCCACCATTACCAGAGACAAAATCAGTCTTCTAGAGCTAATTTAGAAATTAATATGTTTTACTCCTTTCTGTACATTACCAATTCAACACAAATATACACACTAAATGCACATAACAGGAGCATATAGTAAATCTCTCATATCTCCCTGAAGATGTTGGGCTTACAGAAACAAAAATTGAGGTTTGTTCAGAAATAGCTAAAGTATTAGAAAACTAATTACTATTAGGATAGGTTTCTGATTACCTCTAACTCTACATGGCTGACTACTTCAATCATATGTTATATGGAATTTGTGGATTTACACATTTACAGAAGGCTAAGAAAGGTTACTGAGAGACATTACATTAAATTCCCAACCGCTAAAAAGCTGGGCATAAAATTTTTAGAAAACTCAATCTCTTCATATGACAGAATAGCCACTGGAACAGGAAACACGTGTTGATGATTTCCTTTTATGCCAAACCCTATCTATTCTACTTTCTCAAATGATTTAGTGTTTCAATTCTTCATTAAAGATATTGATTCAAGATGTTGGACTTGTTTTCATTTCTAATTACCAAATATCCTCAGTAACAGTAAAAAGTCACATAATACCTCAAATATTCCTTTCCATAACTTTTTAAGATATTTAAATATGTTATCATATAAATCAAGATAATATAATGATTCGATTTTTTAAATATTTATTTCACATATAAAAGTGGTTTGTGATTGCTGGATTGTGAGTGCTGTATTTTCATAGTAAATATTCTTAAAATAATATAAAGAGGGTTGTTTTGGTTTTTGCAAAAGTCAAAAATATATACAGAAAAACAAATATATTTTTTGTCTAATTTTTTTATTTGCATTACTTATCCACTAAGGAAAAAAATTTCAAGATCAGAATAAAGCCCTGACAGCTTCATCTTCACCTTCTTTACCAAACATTTCAAGTCTTATATTTTTACAAGGTGTTCTTCTGACTGTGCTTGTTTCTTCATCTCTTACAGCTTTTAAGGAATAAAGAAGATATATTCAAGTGCAATAAAACAACATGTCACTCATTTGACATTGTTAGTCTCTGAGTTTCCCCAGGAAGGTCAGGTGGTGAAACAGGACTGAGATGGTATCCAAATTTTACTTAATTCCACAATTACATGAGTAAGTATAATCCATTTGAAGCTAAAACTTTTAACAAAAGGTTATAAGTCCTAAATTACAAGCCACTATGAAACATAGAATAGCTGTGCTTGAATTTTCCAGACCAAGAAAATAAAGAGCTCATTATATTGAGAAATGAAAATTAGGTACTGATTGCATCATTTGCCTGTTACAATTTAGATCTGTATGTAAGCAATAACTTTTTCCAATTGCCACATTAACTGGCATGAATGATGGTGACAAAAGAGGAAAAGGAGCTTTTATGTTATACTTAGATTTGTTTTGTAGCACAAAGGAGCTAAAGTATTTTAAAGAAAAAAAGAGTGTTATTCATTCTTTCTGAGAATTTACCCTTTACACTGGAAAACTCATAGGAAAGATGTTTACAAAAGTAATGGGAAAAACAGGAATATAATCAGAATGCTGACATTTTAACCAGATGCACAGCCAGCTTCTAGCTTGAACAATAACATCTCAGTATGAAAACAGTAATAGGCCTTTTTGATCCATTTTGGCAATGTAAATGTGGAGAAGAGAAAAAAATATTTAGAAATGTAATTTCAAAAATACATTCAGGCTGTACCTGAAAAGTAGGAGTAATACATAGAAGTAAGAGATCCCTGATGAGCACTGGTTTGTCATTTTCTACTGTGGAACTCATGACATTTAGACAAATAAAAGTTTTCCTTAGTTTTTCCATCTTCAAAATTAATATAAACACCACCTTCCTAGCACTGTAGTTTATAAAATGGGTGCTCAATTTAATCAAGTTTCTTTCAGAAAATAGTGTGAGTTTAATTCACAACATCACAGATCTTTTGGGGCTGGAAGGGGCTTCTGGAGATCATCCAACACAACCGTCCTGCCAAAACAGGGTCACCTGGAACAGTTTACACAGGAGCACATCCAGGTGGGTTTTGAATGTCTCCAGAGAGGGAGACTCCATGACCTCCCTAGGCAGCCTGTTCCAGTGCTCTGCAATGCCCAATGTAAAGAAATTCTTCCTCGTATTGAGGTGAAACTTCTTGTGTTTTATTTTATGGCCATAAATATTAAATTTAGTACTATTAAACATATAAGTGCTTGATGATGTTAGATGAGGAGGCAAACCTACCATTACTGATAATGTCCTTCATTCTTCATGTTGTATCAGAAGCCAATCTAGACATGTGGACAATTAAAAATATTTTATCCAGGGTTAATTTGTATTTTTATAGTAAAAAACTCTGGAATCTTGAAGCTTGTTGCTGTTACAACAGACATTAACAAAAAGATCAAAATCTGTGTGAGGCACAGATAAGGTGGAAAGAACACAGTGTATCTAACAAACAGTATTACAAGCATATATATGACAGAAGCTAAGGCTCAGGAATAGGCAGACCATTTTCCAGCAGTCAGTAGTAATTGCTATAAACACAATTAGGGAGAGATGATGGAAATAATTTATCCACAATTAAAAGCATGCATACTGGCAGAGGCAATTATAATAACACATATACAGTCAATATATTCACTAATTAAAAAGGCAAAATGGAATATGGATGTATTGGGAAATAACAGGGAAATGCATCCCATTGAAGTGTAATTCAGTATTTGAGATATAATTCTTTGGAAAACTCCCCAGTTGGCAGCAATAGCCTAGAAATTATGCCATATATTATATATAAACCACCCTCTGAGTGAATACTTGTACAACAGCACCAATAATCTGAGTCCCAGTTCAAAAGAACATAAATAGTTTGGCCTAGTTCCAAAAATATGGAGTATGTTTCTGATTTTCCTCTCATTGAGCATCTGTACAATTCTCATCAGGAATTTCCACTCTGGGGCATTCTAAAAGCACAAGAGATAGATTTTCTGATTTGAATAATTTCCCTTTAATGAGTGAAATAGTATCTTGTGGTAGCATTTGCCTGATGCAGATTAAGAAAACACAATGGCAGCAGTGCTGTGCCATTAAACTGTTTATTCAAAGTCAAAGTAAAAATTATATAACACACCAACCTTCAAGATAGATTCTACCTGAAGTCACTCACCTGCATTAGTATTTATTAAAATTCCTGGATTCCTGGGTTTCATTAATGTATAAGTATTGTAGAAACAGTGTTCTTGGTGTTGTTGATGTTAAGGTCCAGGGAAAAACAGATAAGAAGTGCACAAAAGACATGTTAAAAAAAAAAACAAACCAAGAAAAACATGATTCCTTCAGCACTGTTTTCAAAAATTTTAGAAAGGACATACTGACCATGCAACATCACATATATTGGTGAACATGTTTCAGTAATCTGAATCTTTAACAATTTTTTCAAGCTTGAAAACACCAGCCTTGGCATTTCCTGTCTGCTGGTGAACCTGTTTCATTTAAACTCTCCAAGAATCAGTTTATCCAGTGGAATACTCCTGAAAATAGAATGGACTTTCATCTCACATGAATTTGCAAGTGGTTTTAAAGGGATGGTGGCATGAGCTCACGTAGGGGTAGAAAATTATTGTGCCCCATTCAGCAATAGGAGTCATGCAGCACCTGTGACTCCCAAAGGCATAAAGGATGAAAGGAGGCAGGGGATCACACTAAGGTATGGAAAACATGACAAGATCTAGCTGTGCTTTCTAGTTTTAACTCAATATGCTGCATTGCCTTACCCAGCTGTCTCACCCAGGGATTTGGGCAACTCTAACACAGTAGAAACAATCATTTCAAGCAAGACCCAACACAGCATGGAGAGGAGGAAAATAGCATCATTGTCACTGCCTTGGTCACCAGAAACTTCTTTCTATGAGACTGTATGAGTCACACCTGTGGATTAAATTACATAAAAATTTTGGTCTCCTAAGAATACACAAAATGCTTTAGGAAAATCTGTGTAAACATTAACACTTATCAAAGCAGCAGGTATAACATGGCAGCAAATCTTGATGATTTTTTTTCAGAAGGGAAGTGGTAGCATGAGGAGAAAGCAATAAATACGCATATGTGCCTTTCCAAAATTGTATCCCAGTCTCCCCCACAACCTATGACCCTATAAATCAGAAGTCAGTTGTTTGGCCTAATCTCCCCTACTTTAGTTATAAAAACAATCCTTCTCCCCAAAAAAAGAGTCAGACATATGTGTCTTATGATTTAGGGAGAAAAAAAACCCCAAAAACATAATGAGTAAAAGTAATTCCTAAATTAATTGTTCAGAAAATCTTTTGATTTCAGCGTGTCTTTTTCAAGCAGGCTAATTATAAATAGGACTGGTGGTGTCAGAACGGTCTTTTGGAGTTTCTTAAGTACTTTGTCTTCTCAGTGTCTGTGAATTAGAGCGATTTATGTCTGAGATAATCCTCTGATAGTTTTGAGAAAGTTCTACTGGAAAGTTTACAAAGAAAACAGTTTGTCCATATTTGAGAACTGAATAATTATAGCCACAGGGGAAATAGAGGAGTGAATTTAGTAAATCCTTAAACCAGAATTCATAATGAGCAAATAAAAGTACAATAGCTGGCAAATGTCTGGAAACAGTCTCCATAGTAAAAAGGTGGAGGGTAAGTGAAATTTTCTACTGATGTAAATCACCTTACTTCTGAAGGCTCAAGAGGAGCCATTATGGTGTCCATATCCATTATCACGAAAGAATCTAGTCCAACTCTTTTTTTAATAGTCTGTTTTTAAAATAATAAATTTTAAATAATGTAAGAACTTCTGCAATGAGACAAGCCAAATATTTCTTTAATCTAAAATACTGTCTCTTGCAGTAATGAATGGAAGATGTGCAGAAAAAAAAAAAAAAGAAACCACCCTTATTTAGGCAGAAATTTAGGTACTTATTAATTCTTTCCAGCAATTAGAGATTCTGGGGTTTCCTGGTCTGGATTGCAATACACACAAGTATGTTTTCTATTTATTCACTGTTGCTTTCCTGAAACTAACCTGGTGCATATGTTGTATCATTGTTGAATACTGACATGATATTTTCAGAGATTACAGTCAGTAAAAATTATTTTCCTGAAAAACAAACTCTGAATATGTGAATTTTTTGCTTCCTTCATTAACATTATTTTGCATTTACTGTCATTTAATTTCACCTTTCACTTTAATCACAAAATCACTCTGGCTAGACTCTTCTGCAACTCCCCAGAGTCAGGATCAGATTTGATTATCCCAAATAATATTGTACTATTTATACCCTTTGATCAATTCAATTTTCATTTCTTTTCATTTCATGAGAAATATGACAAAAAACAGTTCAGCTGTCAAAATTGGTAACTTTCTTACAACTTAAAAATTATCATGTACTCCTACCATCTTTTTCTACCTGTTAAACATTTATTAATCCATAACATCTACACAGTAGCTCGGTTTCCTTTGGTGAGAAACAGCATGTAAAGGAAAATATGTAAGGCACCTTAGTAGACCAGTAGACAGGATCTGTACAGAAAGACAACGGTCTTCTTCATTACATTAAGTAATTTACTAAAATATATGTACACTCAATCACATAGGAAGATTTCTATTAACCTGAAAGATTTTCCAACTTTCCACCTATAAAAATTAGAATTATAAAAGATTACATTATTCCATTCAAATATTATCCTCTTAAGCTACTATGGCAACACCTTCTACTATGACAATACTTCTCCAAAGCAGAAGAAAATTACATTTCTTAATCCTAATTTTGCAATAGTTTTCTTAGAAACTATAGAAGAGTTTAAATATGAAGTTGCAAAAAATCTTTGAAATCTAATCTCTTGTTATAAATTAATAAAAAGCTCACAAAAGATATTTAATATTTTGAATCAATATGAATTGTTAAAGTTAGTTTTTCACTTGCTAACTAATTTTCACATTTAAATTACGGAAAACCAAGAAAATGTCAGCCAAAAATGTCGGAAGTACAATAAACCCAAACAGATGTTCTAAGAAAATGATTGTCAGGTTGAAAGGAGAATCATGTAACTTCTTGATGAATATATTCCTTAGTCTGCAGCCATTTCTGCAAAGAGCTGAAAGCACTGTTTTAAGACATTGTAAGGGGAGTTCTTTGCTAGATCCATGTTGGGCATTCTTCCATAGCTGGCTGTGAAACTTCAGCACCGCCACCAAGATGCATTACAGCACAATAAGTTTTCAGGACAAATCTGGTTTATGAACCTGTTTTCCCTAAGGCACTTACATTTCCCAATTTATATATTCTATTTAAAATTAGGTAAGATGCTCAAAAAGCACCTTTCCCTTTGTTCTTCCTGCCATGATAGTGTGACAGGAGAGTCCCACCCACAAACCACAGGACAAGTTGCACCACGCTGAAGTGTTGGGAGGCTGGAATGAATGTCAGCAGTTTCTGCACTGCTTCTAAAGACTCTTGTCTTCTCAAGGGCTCTTTTTTGCTCCGTTTTCCCTTGCTTTAACAATATTATACTATGATTTTAGAGGTCTTTTCCTGCCTGCAAACAGCTGAGCAAAACCAGCCCTGGATATTAATATTATTTTTCCTGATTGCTAACCTAGAAGAACAGACCACTTGTTCTCTGTAGAAAAGATCCTTTGGCTTTTTTATCTTAAACAAAATTTAAGGTTTATAAGAAGTCACTAATTAATAATACAAAAAAAAAAAAAAATTTACTGTAACCATATATACATTTTCCTAACATCATGGAATTTTTTTTTCCACTGTCCCTTCCCCATATAGTTCCTGACACCATCACCAGTCACCTTTTCACACCAGGGACAGGACTGTCAAGACAGCTTAGCTTCATGGGCACAAAGTAACTGTCCATGCATTCACAAACACCTATAGCTTAGCACCTCCAGTATGCCTCTGAAGACCATATTTTTCACAGAGACTCAGCACCCAAGAAGGCTAGCTCCTGAAACCATTAAATTTGATGCTCCAATAATATTCAATCTTTTCAGAAGTTCTGGCTGTATAAATTATAAATCCTGAATATCTCACTTACTTCTTTGTTCCTTCACTGTACAATAACTGGAGTTTCCACTTCTGCTCTCATTCCTCCATGGGAAAAATAAATAAATTAAAAAATTTGTCTTATTTGAAAAAGAGAAAGAAGAAAAGAATGAACCCAGTGAAATCTTCTCAATTGTAATACTGGGATCACCTCTCTTCCCATTTCCTGCTAGAAATATAAGAAAGGGGAAAAAAAGTAAGCAGCAACTTTCTGAATATGTCTTTTCTGCTTCATTTTCATACCAAGAATGTCTCTAAAGATCTTGTTCTGATTTTACATCTTAGAAAATGTGGAAATGCTGAGGGAGTTAAAGAGGAAATCAAAAAATACTATTTTTAAAAATGGGTAAAAAAAGAAGCACTGAAAGCCCAAAATGTGCATTATCAACTGCATGGCTTTTCAGGATGTATTTTATGAAACCACTAATATTTAGCTCTTTTGGTTAAAGGTCCAGTACTAAAATAAATCAAAATCATGTCTTCTATAATTGTAGTATAAAACATGCTCACTTGCATCTCTCTGGTTAAGTGTCAGAACACAACCTGCTTCTTCCATGAAACATATGTTATGGTTCTCATCAGCAACACCCCACATGAGCATCACAGTGAAGTTGCCAAGGAATAATCAATTGAAATTACACATATACTCTGAGCACTGGAATAGTGCCTGGCACACACTGACTACCAACAGGGAAGACACTGCAGCAAGTTTGGAGTTCTGCTTTAGTGCATTTATCATAAAACAAAGTGGTGGTTACTTCTACTATTCTATTAAGACACAGCAAGATTTTTAAAAATGTTTGCATGATTAGATCATTTAAAGACTGTGTTTTTTACAACCTGAATAGTCAGCATTCATTGTAATTGCAAGAGTAAATAAAAATTTCTGAGATATTTTGTAATCCCAGACATTCTCCATGTGCAATTAAATTACTTGCATAGACACTAGAATTTTTTTGCATGCGTAGAGGCCCATCACTTCACAGGATGCCGAGTAACACACAGATTTATCCAAATTTATAGCATTCATGGCATTCACTTAGATCTCAAGATTTGCTATTACCAGTATTTGTCTACAGCTCTAGTCTATCCATGAAAACAGTGGGTCCCTAGCATGGACCATCAAGGGATGGATGACTCAAGGAAAAGTATACATCATGTGGCTAGCTGGACCATCTCCTTGGAGTTTTCCTTCCCTCACTCTTTTCTCTCCAGATTAGCATATTCAGTGTTGTATTTTACAAGCAATTCTGAATTTGTACTCTCTTAGATCGTTCATCTGGGCTCTACACTGTCCTCTTGGCTTGCACAGTGTGAAAAATAAGTGCTTGCTTTAACCATGTCCTTCTAAAATTATTGAGTGACCGCTTGCTCTTAATTTGGAGACAAACTAAACTATTGCTTTCTTTCACCCTTCTCCAAATCTATTTTGATTTCAGAGCCTGTCTAAATTAACTTTCTTGGTCCCTTCTTTCCCATGTCTTTCTGGTCCACTCGAACGACCTGGTAAGTGGTTATCAGATCTGTGTATGCTCACTGGGTTTTAAAGGAAAGAAACTCTCCAGGGAATGGTTATCATACAGCTAAATACCCATTGATTTCATATAACCTACAGTTCAATAAAAGACATTTTAACAATAATTTTGCAGCAATGCATACTTCAGATACGCACTGATGTAATTGCAGAAGCTGTGGCACTATTCAGCTCACAGGCAGCCATTCAGAATTACTGCCCCACTTACGCTGAACTTCAATCTTCTTTTTCTCATAGCAAATGTTTTGAAAGTGAGACCCACTTGACTAAATTAAGAAGACATATTTAGCAAACCGTCTTAATTATTAATCAGTCTGTAGTTTTACCCACTTGTGCCTACTCTGTGTAATAAACATTTATTAGGCTTTTCTTTTTTTATGTCATGAATGCTGCTAATGCGCTTTGAATTTCTCAGAGAAAATCCCATATAACATTTGGCTCCAAATGATATTAATTGCAAAAATCTAGATCTGGAGGTTCTGTGTTGTGGGTTCTTTATCCCCTTTCCCACCAAAACATTCTGAATCCCTGTGTTAATTTCTTTTGGTTACCAGCCTACAAATTTAATTTAAATAATGAGACTTTTAAAAATCACTTCTCAGAAATCCCTCCCTTACTTAAGTAATTATGTGAGTCATAATAATTAATAAGCATATTCTTGTGATGTACATAATTTATTATATACATAAATATAAAGCAATGTATACTAATATATTGTAAAAGCAACAAGTTTATATTGTGCTTCTTTACTGAAGAGCTGAAGGTTACTAGGAATACACAGCAACAGTGAATATTTTAGCTTTTTATATGTTTGCAACTTACCAGGAAATGTATTTAAACTTATATAAAATACATTAATTATTCAAAGAAATCAGGAAATGTTTGACTGCCTAGGCACAGTTTCATTTTCTTCTACCACTTTCACTCAAATTCTAAATATATTAGTTAAGCCTATTTCAGTTAATGTTGGTCTAAAATGTTTATTTTTAAAATTAAAATCAGGCTTTTAATTGAAATACTTTAAATACGACCTTACTTTTATCTGAATTTTTGAAAGCTTTCCAGTGTACAGTATCTCTAAGAATTAAAAATCAAAATGCTTCAGTTCATAAAAAAAACCCCAAAAACTGATGTATTCTGGAAAAAGTGTTAATGGCAATATTTTTAATTTCCTTTGCTTTTCTGCATTTTTTTTTCTATCCAGTATATGTAGAATTAAAACTTTTTCCTAAGCACTACATCATGTGCTTTCAGTTCTCACTGCATCCCTGAGGAGCCCCTGAAGGTAGCTGGGTCTCTTCTCTCAACTGTGACAGTCTGGCTCATCAGTGGGGACTGCTCGGGCTGTAATGCAATGGTCACTTGTACCAGCAAGAGTTCTTGTTAACTGCTAGGGGAAATGGATAAACCCTTAACTTTCACACTGCAAATATTTATTAAAAAAATTCACAGGAACACATCTTCATTACCTAAAATCATATGAAATAATGATTTGGAATAAAATAGTTTGTGCAAAATATTGAAGTATGAAATTTAGAAAATAAGTGAGAAGTTTTGTCAGTACTCCATTGCACTCATATATTTCCTCAGGGGCAAAAAATATTCCTCACTCTGTACTCCAAATATTTAACTGTATATTTTATATTAGAATTCACAAAAGTAAAGTAGCTGTGTTAAAAAAAAAAATCCATAAAAACTTCACATCCCTAATAAGAGAGTATTTCTTTGCCTTTAAACATTCTCAGGGAGAATACAAGCAATCATTTCTAATGTAGATTCTATGCAACCTTTAGGAGCAAGTCAACTTATAGATTATATTTTCTTTTGTGTCAGTCAGGTCACTTGCTGCTTCTAACATAAAGTTTCAGCGTGTTATTCCCAGGTACTCTTCCTTCTTAAAAAGGAGAAACATGACTTATTTTGAAAAAATCTACGTGTACCAAGGCAGCATGACCATGTTTAGGATTCAGATGTAGTGCCTGGAGAAGGGAGTTGTACTGGTAGAGGAGATCTGTAAGCACAATCAAACCACATCAGTCTAAAATGGTCCCACAGGCAGACCCTCCCCATCTGCCCAGCAAGTTCTGGCAATGGCCCTGAGCAGACCCTGGGCCCAGATGCTGCTTGTGGCCAGGCTTACAGAGGACAAAAATCTGCTCATCCTGCAAATTACACCTGTACTGCAAACAGCACAGTCCTCTGAGGCAAATCTGGCACTCCAGAAACCACATTCTCTCTGCAGCTCCGTAGAGATGAACTTGGTGCCACTTAGAAAATTTCACTTTGTGAAATTACATACTAATACACATTAAAGCTTCTTTAAAGATAAAAGATGGACACCTGAAATGTTCATGGGTTTGGGCATTTTGATAGTGGGCTCCAAGAAAAAGCTAACATCTTTCTTCTCAAGATTTGGGTGTGTGTAGCCTCTGCACTGAGAGCAAACAAGACAATGACGGATTTAGGAACCCCTGCTGAGCACTTCAGTTCGACTCTAAAGCAATATTTCAGTTTCACCTTGCAGTCTGAGGCCTGAACACCATCTTGGTGACAGGAGGTTAAGTGAACTTAAGACCATCACTCACCCACAGAAGTCTTCTCGGATCTTTGCAATGAATAGGTCAAGTTTTTTCTCCTGGTAGGAGTCTCTATACGAGGAAGATAGTCTGTTCTCACACAAAACAGAGGTGTTACATCAACTGATAAGATCCATCTCTGTGTGGGGTGCTCTGTATGTCACTATCCACCCTAAATGTTGGTCAAAATGCTTATCTAAAAAAACCAAGAGATACAAAACCTCTTTTAATCAGTGGGACATAATTCAGTTAAAGAGCAAAATCTGATGCCCTTGTATAAAGTAAGTATTGATTACTTTATTAGACAAAGCCTCCAAAACTAAATGTAGTGTGGTTTTGAGAAGTGAGGCAACATATGACAACTGGACAATAGATGCTGCGCAACCAATAGTAATACTAATTAATAAATACTAATACTTAATAAATACTTAATAAATACTAATAATTAATAAATAGTATATTTTAAAAGGGCATTCCTAGTCCAGCAGTGGGCTGATAGAGGGAACTTCATCATGTCCAAGAAGACTTAAACCCACAGAATTATATAAACTAAAAAAAAAAAAAAAAAAAAAAAATTCGAAATTTTTGGGTTACAGTGTCTTTAGAGACATATCCAAAGTGTGATTATTTTTGTGGAAAGGCACAAAGAATGTGTAGACATCTTTACCTAAGGGAGTCACTGAAGCTTGTTTTTGCTTATGGTTGAGCATCATAATTACTGGTGATTTCTTCAATTGATCAGGTATGAAGGAAAAACATCTCACGACTTTCCCTCCAACACACTAAACCAAGCCAATGTCAGTCTATGAAAATTCATCAGACAGCATCAGAATAACAATTATAGATATGCAGAGAAAGGAAAATAAATGTCTTAAGACAAAACAAATCCCCGGGGACTTGTAAGTCCATCCCAAATTCCAGCTAAACATAAAAAAATGTAACAAAAATAGAAGATAAATTTAAAGATTTAGGCAGGATAGAAGTGTGTTAAAAATACTTTTTTAACATTCATATTATTACCTGTAACTTGATAATATTCTCCTCTTTATGAATATGCCGAGAAATATATTACTGTGGAAGTTTTATGAACCCTTTTAACTCAAGTTTCAATAATATAACAAGGCAAATAAAATAATGTGTTTTAAATGTTAAATTGGAGTATTACAAAGCAAAAATATTTTTTTACTTTCATTTTCAATGCCTACTTCAAATGGTATATTTGGTATACTGTGAAAAAATAATTTTCATTTTTCCGATGTATACATATATATATATATTTACTTTCTTTTAAGAAATTTATTCTCTCTATATATTTATACTGTCCCAAAGTTGCTACAAATTATTTTAAGACACAAAGAAAAGCTTCTTAAAGGCCTAATAACTACAGCTGGAAATGGATAGCAGGAAAGGTAAAGAGCAGTTGAAAAGATTTTTAGCAGAACTTGGAAACTGAAGAACCTGGAATTTTTCTCTTGATGGATCTAAAAACACCTCTCCTCCATCCCTAACCTTATACTCCTTCTCACCCATTTGCTACCTTCAGTTAATTTTATAGGTTTAGAAAAAAAAATTAATAAAGGTATTGATACTCAGTCTAATTTACTTTCTTAGAATAAGGACAAAAATATCTGTTTAAAAATACGAAGAATATGCAAATTATCCTGATTGCATGAATATAAAAATCAGGAGGGTTTTTGTTTTGCTAGGATTTTCTTCTCTGCTTTTAAATCTTTTGCCATCTTTTTCAAATCTGCATCACAGAGAAGTGATATGCTGCACCTATATTGCTGAGTATTTAAATACCAGTTTGGGTGTGTGAAAATTCCCTTGAACTTGTAATTTAGCATGCATAATTATGGTTGAGACCTAAGTTTCAGAAAAAATATAACAATGTGTGTCACAAAGTAGATTATATTTTCTTTAAGTTCCATGTCAGAACAAAAGTTCTTCTAAAAGCACAAGACCGACAGTTCACAATATTTTTAATGTACAACCATTTTTGAAGCGCTAATAACTAACATTTCTACTATCTTACTAAATGTTGAGACTTCAATCTTCTGGTTCTGTGTTATTCTTACTTGAGCCCTAGGACTCTGCGGGCAGTTTTAGATGGAACTTAATTCATAAAGCTTTCAAACCCAGGAAAGGGGACTTGAAGTAGAGAGAACTGGAAATGTTGGAGAAGACACTGAAGCCACTAATTTTCCTCTTTCTTTAGATATTTCAAGGCAGAGGTGTTTGCAGAGTCCTATCATGTTCTCACACCATTCCTCTCTTCATCCTAATCCATGCTGACTTTCTTCATTAGAAGTTTTACAAGCTACTTTTCTTACTGCAATACTACCTCGAAAACAGTTAACTTCTTCATCTTTATAGTACTTACTAGTCTTTAGTCCTTGAACTTATTTCCTAAATTTTGAGTATTTAAATTTTATTGCTACCTGGAATGGCCTGCTGCTACTTTTATTTGATCACACAGAAGTCCAGAGAGTAGAAAGTCAGTAAGAGGATCTTTGCACTTTGCTGCAGTTAAAATTTAAATTGCTCTCCAGAGACAATGACTTATAGAATTGTACTTCAGAACAGTACTTACCTTCTTTTTTTTTACAATATGATTAAAATACTTCTTCCTACCAATTAATGAGTTAGGAAAAAAAAAAAAAGAAAAAAAAAGAAGAACCTGGTAGCTACAATTTAGGTTGTGCAAAAGCTAACTTTCAGCCACCTGTTCCAGATGAATTCCACAAGTGTGTGTTAGGTGCCTGGGATCCCAGGAATCAGTATGTCCTCTAGTGAATGAAGGCATATTTTGGCTCTGATCAGGGTGCCAGATGGGAACTGCTACTAGAAAGGTGATAGCCGCGGTTTGACTGCAAACCTGTGTCTTTTTAGAGGGAAAATAACATTGCCTAGTGTTTTCCAGTTCCAGTTAAAATTTACTTTCACTGCTACCTTTATCTGTTACGATGCACTGATGATCGCCTGAGAGCTGTAGCTTTGAGCCCTCAGGTAAGGAAGGACAGGGATGTAGGAAATCTTAGCTCCACAATGAGTTGGTGATAGCAGTGCATGCACAAGTTCTTGTGTAAAAGTCACATGCATCATAGTAAATGCAGCTCTGACTCTTGCAGCTCTGCCCTGAACACAAAAATATTTATCAGCTTCACCATTCTGTTTTATTTTTTTCTAATAAGAAATATATATTCTGGTACCTGTATTTTCTTAGTAAAAAAAACCAAACACAAATCCTACTCTATTGTAGCAATTTCTTTTGTCTAAAGATGTTGTACTGTGAGATCAACATAACTGACAACCACCAATACCGCTTGTTCTGAGCTGGGGTCTGCTCAAGTGGAAATATAAGCTCTGTAAATACAACAGAAAAAGTGCACAATGTAAAACAAATACATGCATTCATACACCAGACAAAGAAGACAAAACCCAATAACATTACATTTAATCTAAAGGGGAGAAGCTTGCCATAGTAATGAATGTTGAAAAAATAATGATTTGATCTGTTGAAAAAAAAAAAAAACAACAACAAAATCCAACAAAACAAACAGATATCTTGAGTCAGATCTTCCCATGATACAGAATTTGTGCTGTGGGTCAAGAGATTCAGTACTTTAAAATATATTATTTTCATTTGTTAAACACATAGACTAGGCAACAACTCGCTAGTACATAAATTTCCTGAGTTTCATCTTTGTCTAGTATTTGGACATTGGTGCCAAAACCTAACTGTACAGAAGAGTGAGGAAAAAGGACACCCAAATTTTCATGTCTGATTAATTGTGGATCCCTTCTTTTTAAGCAAAACTTTTCTTCTACAGAGAAGAATTTTGAACTTTTGTTAAAAGTTCATCTTAAAATAAGGTGATAATTTGTTCAACTTAAATAAAATTTATAAAATGAATTTAAAAATTAACCAACCTAATTATTCATAAATGAGTAAATAGACCCTGACACAAAACCGCACATAGTCACATATCATATTGGAAGTAAATAGAGCATGCTAGACATTGGACATGTCTGTCTCAAAATGAAAGTAACATATTTCACATTAAATTAAAACTAGGACTTATAATCACTTCCATGATTTCCAACAGTTCAGAAATAAACTAACAGTAATTTTGAAGGACTTCAACTTCTGCAGAAAAAAAAAACCAGACTATATGAAACCTGTAATTTCACCATGATTTCAAGACACAGAAGAAAGTACACACATCAAACAGCAAGGATGGAGTGATCTGTGGAGGAGAGGTAAGTGGAAGTCAGGACATTGATAAGAACTGCTACTTTCAAATAAAGAAGCAGAAAAAGTGTCTACAGGGAAAAGACAAAACATCCTCCCTAGGTATATTTTCTGGAAGAAACTGAAAGCTCTAAGTTTGATTTTGATACTTGGGGTGATGAATCAATCCTAACGTTTCTGTGCATACCTTTTGTTTAACACATGTCCTGTCTTCTTGATCTTCCATTTTTTCAGCTATAATTTTCCCCCTTTTCCTGTTTATTCTTTTTAGTTACTTATCACAGAATTAAAAAAAAAAAAGGTCCTCTCAGACACATATAGGATCTTTTTTAAACATAGCTACTCAGATCTAGCCTGATGACCTTAGAACTGAGGCATTGCTCAGTGCTAAATGCAATAAAGCAATTCAGAAAATAACCAAATTTAGAGTCCATCTTATTATCTATAGCAAGCAACTCTGTTTGAAATGGAAATGGCAACTGTAACCTTACATATTTGAAAGAGCTATGCTTAAATAGCTCTGTCCTAAACAGTGAGGTATTGGTGTCATTACTTTTGTCTGGAAGCTTCCTGAACATCTGACCAACCCAATTAAGACAAAAGGGTTAACTTATTGCAAGAATTGGATACAAAGATATTTGGATAAACCAAATTTCAATGCATTAGTGATAACTTTGGACCATAAGTTTTTAACTAATAACATACTGTCTGATTTGTAGCAAACTGCATTTTTTGTGAGCAGGCCTTTATTAGTGTATCATGGCTGTAAACCATGGTTGTAAGATCTAATTAATGAATATGATGCCCTGACATCATTTGAGTTTAGCTGGCTTCAAGGTTCAGATTAACAAGATTGCATGCAAGCCAACATGCTGACCACAGCAAAGTGCTTCAGAGCTGCAAAATGCACTAAGGAGAAATGACATCTAAATAGCAATGTTTTCTGAACTACCTCTGCCAAAAGGCCTGACTCTTGGAAATATTGGAATAGCTACTTGCTCAAGTATTTATTTACAGTACTTGGAAAAAAAGTTTTTTATTAGAAAGGTTGGTATTTGATGTTTAGTTATCCAAGTGACTGAAATCTGCGTTTCTAGAAGTCCCTGTGCACTAGTAGTCTGCAAACTCTATATTCCAGTATTGTTTTATATTTTCATTCAGTATTTCCTTGAAGGACTATTAACTGTCAATTTCCATCATAATTAATAAATTAAGAGAGATTTTTAATTAATGCATTACCTTTACAAGCAATATTTAGTGGTTAAAAGTGATCAACAGAAGAGAATATGAATCATAGCTCCAGGGTCAAGCATGGTTTCTATGCTAGGAGACAGAAACAGGCTTCCCTGTCAACTCTGAATATGCTTCAAGAAATTTCAAAGTGAATTACGTTCTCAATTTTTTCACCTAAATATGCAGAAGACCAGTACCTTACTAAGAAATGTATGGACTTTACTGAAACAGACCAGAAACAGTAGAAAAATGTGACTTATGATGTATTAAGCTTTCTAAAACCTTCATGAAGATTTTGTTGCCAGCTAGATTTAAACCTAAAATTTTACTGTCATGGTAAGTATCAGATATAAGTACGCACTTTCTTACAGAATTAATCAAAGAAGATTTGTTTTAAATTTTCAATTATTTTTCCAAACAACCTATGCAGAGAAGCTGCTAAGACATGCAATTTCTTAATTTGCTGAGCACTCAACAGCTGCAAATTCCCTAACATCTAGCTAGCATATTTTTTAAAATCATGGTGTTATTTAAGCACATGATTTTTCCAAAGTAATGAAAACATTACTCAATATTTAGAATCCTTAATACTTTCACCACTTTCCTTTAGATAATTTGGTCTTTTTTTTCTGTCTTTTTTTTTTGTCTTTTTTTTTTTCCTAATAGTCACAGTGTAACTATGTTGCTGGCTACTAAAAATCATGGACAGTGAGACTGAAATGTTTAACAATTTGGTACACTTACTCTTTGCAGCAATTTTTCAGAACAATAACACTTTTTCAGGGGCTTTTGATTAGTTTTGTTATCAGAAATGTTTCAGCAGTCTCACTGTCAGTCAGAGAAAAAGACTTGAAAAATATGCTGCCTGCTATATTTAGGAAGGACTTGATCAAAGTTATCAGTCAAATATCATGTCTCATAGAAATCCTCAGGATTCCCTTGGAAATTTTTTATTATTTGTTTTTTCATTACTTCACATTGTTATACAAAGACAATAAATACACTCTGGATATTTGTTGCTATCACTATAAAACTATCACTAATTATGAACAGAAAATGTCTCTGAGATATGTATAACTAATTCAGCTAATCCCTGAAAGTTTTGTCTGCCAGATTCTCTAACTCTCCATTTTCCCATTTTTAAATTGTGTTCCCCTGGTATTCTTTCTATCATCCCACAATCTTTCGTCTTTACCCATAAAGGAATCTATTAGCATAAAATAATTTTTAAAAGATCCATCCAAAAAATTCTTTTCTATAGGAATGACATTGTACCTTGAAGGTCCTTACAAGACATTAGTGCACATTTCCTTGTATGAATATACATGCCTCAAGAATCCTTTGCTGTTTTCTCTGCACATACAACAGCAGCAAGTTCCAGTCACTACTCAGACAAGAGATTTCTGATTTTAATAGAAACTTTATGATGCGAACAGGTAAAATATTCATTATGAATCTACAGGCACCACATGGTGTTCTAAAGTAGAGAGTCCATTTAAAGTTCTCAAACTTAATTTTTCATTACATCTTCAATTTCAATTGCAATTGCATTTTATTATACCATTTGATATCTTTCTGTCCTTGAGACTTATAGGACAAGTTGACTGATAAGATAGATATAAAATAATTTATTTCTTTCTCCTACCATCCTCACATTTGAGTTCCCAAATTCCTCTCATTGCTTTTTAATGCCTTAAAAATAATTAATAATCTGTGATTAGTGCCAACTTTGGATCTGCCCAGAAATTTCACCTAGAAAATCTGTGACAGATGCATTTTGATTCATGATGCTATCCAATTACTAACCTACTTGTCACTCTTCCATCTACGTAATCTGTATTTGCTGCATTTCTCTAGCACACAGTTCCTAGAAAAAATCTCAATCACTACTAGGAACCGTTGTGGAACACATAGTCATTTTACTCTGCTCAGTCACATCTTGAGTGGTTTAACACAACGGAAGAAGCTGCTATGTGCTCCAAAGCTGCATGCTCTGTTTTTATAGAAACAGCTCAAACCTTTTAAAATTGTCTTAACATTGTGCTTTCAAGAGGTAATTTACACAGAAATATTTAAGGAACTGAGAGACAGGCTGACATGATGGCTAGAAAACTGATTCAGTCACAGAAGAATGCTCAAAATGGGTATAGAAATTATGTTTCTGGGGATAATTTTGCTTCAGGATGATATTTTTTCCCCATTCGAATTCAAAATATTGAGAGAATAGAGAAAATTGTTGTAATAGAATACATCTCTTCAGAAAATAACAAGGTTTTGGGACAATTTAGGCAAGTCACTAGTAAGAATGGACACAACGGCAGTGTTGTAGAAAGAATTGCTAACCCAGGTTTTTCTGACTGTTTAGAGCTTCCTCTTCCAAATATTCTTCGTATTGTTTACTTTTCATTTACCTCATCTTAACAAACAAATGAATCATAGCATCTGCATTAAAGGAGAATTTGGTTTTCTTTTGCAGATAAGCTTTCAAAGGAAAATCTTGAGTTGACTGGATCATAAATACAAGAAAAAATCAGATCTAGAAAGCTGACTGAGCCTAACTTAACTGCAATTAGGAACAGAATTCAAATGCCTGACTCAATTTCACATCGAGATTATTGCATACATACACATTTATATGTTCAAAATGCATACCAAGATCGTTTGAATTAAACAAATTTCCATTTTGAGAACTCACAATATATTTAAATTGCACATAAAAATGTACAAGTAGCATACCAGTGAAAAACTGGATAAGAACAGCTTATGTAGAATTCAACAAGATAAGAATTTGTCTGTTTATCTGACATATTCTAGCATCATACTTTCTCACTAGTGCAGAGGCCTCACTATTTGTTAGCAGTTTGTTCTGGACAGTATAACTATGAGAGTGAGAGGCAACAAAGGACTTGAGAGGCTCTCACTTTATGTAAACCTAACACAAGATATAATATTAGGAGGGGATGAAAGATGAAAAAATAAACTTAAAACTTTGAGAAGTCATAGTTACAGGGGATTACTAGATGTGTAATTCAAGATTTACAAAACAATACAAATCCAGCATTAATGATGGCAGAAATTAACAATAGCCATCTGTCTAGTATAATTAGTTGGCATTTTCTGTACTCATGTGGTAAGAGAAAACTTGAGATTAATGTCACCTCCTTGTGGGTCCTTAAAACCACAATACCTGGCTTGACTATTTATTTCAGGGTGAATGTAAAAAGACTGACTTAGGATTGTATTTCCCCAGAAATTTAAATTCAGAAAATTATAGTTATGACCAATTACTTATTACAGGATAAATTTCTTGAACAAAACTGTTAGGAATCAGGAAGAAAAGGGTAGGAAAAAAAAAAGAAGTATTAAAAATAGTTTTAAATATGAAGCTCATGAAAATAATACATCATAATAATAATACAAATAACAATACAAATAATACAAATAACAAATGATAACACAAGTAAACTACTAATAAAGAATCACATCAACAACTCTAAGCTACTTCTTTTATTTCAATCAAATACAACCAAGACTTAAATAACAAGACCCCTCAACAAGTGAAGTTTTTGTCATGAGACAGTGAAACATAGTACTTCTTAGTACTCAAATCTCTATCTTGAGTACACTTCTTCATAAGTTAATTAGGAAAGAGGAAAAGATATGTCAGACAAGTACTTTTCAATCTCCCAATCCAAAAGGCTGAGGAAAAAAAAAAGTAAAGAAAAAGGATGTCACAATTTAAAGAGACCATTCATCAGTACTTTGTAGAAGTTGAGTATTCGACATGTGAGTGAACTGTTAGGTGTAGTGCTAGAAAATTCACTGAATAAAGTTCACAGTTAATTTCTCTAGTCTTATTAACTGCTTGTAGGTTAAAGAAATTATTTTGTCAAACTATTTTATTATAATGTTGGCCAAAGGCAATACCTTATAGGTCTATAGGATATCTCACTAAAACACACCAAAGAATGCTGCAAACCTACCTAAGTTTCATCATCCTTATGATGAGATGAAGATATTATATCACATTTTCTAATTTAGTGAGTGGGAATAACAATTTGGAAAGTGACATTACTCTTCCCTTGGTCATGCATACTTCATACAGGTGACATCAAAACAAAATATTCCAAAGAAGGGCGAAGTTAATAAATATTTTGTCCAAAACAGTTGACTCAATTTTTCATGTCAATTTGTCATTCAGAATAGACTCACTCATCTTTCTCTGGGCTTTGGCAGAAAGTCAGGTATTTTTTGAAATTCTGTATTTCTTGCCAGAATGCCTATGAATGTTTCAGGCAATTGTCAGATTTCATTTTTGTTTAAAACTGAAGTACAGACGTTAATCTTTGAAACAGGCCCACATCTAAGAAAATCTCAATTCTACTGTATCTTACATTTCAATATAGCCTAAAGAAACTTGCATCATATTTAAAATACACATTATATTAAAATGCCACTGATTTATAAAGCATTACAATACACTATACTGAGTAAAGAGAGGATTATTTTATTTTGATCCTTTCAAACTACCACAGAATGTAAGGGCATTTTACATTTCCTTTTTTCAAAAAGCAATAATTGCAATATCAATATAAGGAATTAGGTTTTCTTAATCATGGAAAAACATACATGGTAGGTTATGATGTGAGGATATCAATGTCTAATAACCATTACAGTTACAGTACTTCAGTACAGAAAAACAGCTGCTACTACAAATATGCACACCACTCAAGTTTTTGGGGTGATTTAGACTTTCTCCTTCATATACAGAGCATAACTGGCACACTTTTTTCACTATCAGAGTAAATGAACATCAAGGCAGCTTCAGATATAATTGTGAGTTCTGCTCAGCCCCTTTTCTGTGGTACCAGCATAATTTTTTTCCTTTTCTTAACTCTGGTGCAAGATGTTCCTCAATTGGAAACTGTTGGCAGCTGCAAGAATATTTTGTAAAAGTTACATAATTTTCTATTTTCTTTCAAGCTCTCCTGTGCATCATGAAGGGTAGATCTGGCAGAAAGTTTGAAACTCATATAATGCCTTGCATAAATATGTACATACTGGTCATAATAATAATAATTGGTCATAATAATAATTCATAATAATGAACGGAAGATGGATGAAAGTAAAAACTTTGATCTTCTACTCAAGGTCCTGATCTTCCTGGTACAGTTTTGTTGACATAACAGTGCCAATTGGAGTTCACCTGGAAAGGAAGATTCACCAGCAAGGGAGAAAGTTTAGTGCTCATTCTTGTTACACATAGACAAAGCTGTTTGAAAAAGGTGTTTATTTGCCTCCATAACTTAGAAAATATTTAGAATATGAAATAATTTTTATTTCAAATTTTGGACATAAATTGAAACATGGGAACTAGATTAATACCAATTGGTAACAGAAAGTGTAATTAATCTCCTGCCTATGTGCATATGTAATTTAAATCTCAAACACAGACAACACTGATTTTGGGCAAAGCCCTCTATTTCTCAAAACCAGACTTGTACATACTCTGTTAGACAGTCACTGTGCTGTACTAGATAAAATAACAAGATCTGCCAGACTTTCAGCTTGTACCTTTCCTCAACTCCACATCCTAAGATATAGCAAAACTCCACCTCTAGGAAGTCTTGGAAGCACCATGTCCCATACAAACATAAATTAAAACTTCCCAAAGAAACATTCCTGTGAGCAGAACCAATCCATTTCCCTGACATGAAAAAAATCAGAACCCTCCAACCTCTGCAGAGCATCCTGCAAGCCATGTCTTTCTCTCCCAAATCATGTTGATTCCTTTTCACAGGGAATCTCTGTGCATTCAAATGAAAGTAAAAATATTTTTCACTTTTTGTTGCATTTTTGGTTTTGATCTCTATATATTTGCTGTATCTAAATACATTACTCCAATGACTGTACTCTCTATAAGGCTTTGATAATTCCAAATGACAATAAATCCACTTTTTATCTAAATAAATAAACTCCCATTCTAAAAATTACCTGAGCAATGAGTAAAGGTATCAAAACCATCAACAGTCATTGAACATTTTGAGGATCACTAGAAAACTTTCTTGTTCTTGTTTTTATTGATTTTTCTGGGAACAAAAGTATAGATTCTTGAGCACAATTTGAAGCTTTTAAAATATTTTTCAGTTTGATATCAATGCTAAACAATCAGATTAATAATATCTGTATTTTTTTTTCTTCTAGGCTTGTTTGCCTTTTCTTCGCCTGAGCCATCAACATCTTACTGAAATAAAGACAGGTCTAAAATAATAGAAAATTTTGCTTTACTTAGATTCCATGTCCTTGGTACACCTGAATAAATAACAGTATAAACACCCTACTGATGGTTTTAAGTGGAATTTTTGTTGGATATAAATGGAAATGGAGCAACACCATGGTGTCCGAATGTGACTTCATGTTACCGTAGGCTTCTTCATCTACTTTGAGACCTTGTTATGCTGCTTTATGCTGATGGTGACTTTTGACAGATTCCTAGCTAGACAAATTTTTAAAAAAATTAATGCACATTTCAAAACAGCAGGAGATAATTAGTATCATTAATGAGGCTACTCATTGGACTCCACAACAATATCTTTCACAGCAGGAGAATTAGACTATGCATGTGTCAGGGACACTTACCCTTGACATTTTCTAATTATTTTTTGTAGGTTTTCTTAACTCACCTTAACTACCAGGAGACACTGGCATTGAAGCTGACCATGGTGGTCACTGTATGCCATCAGTTATAGGATAGCAAGGTTACAAAGCTGTCAGACACAAAATGCCTTAGTACTGACAGATGATCAAAGTTTATACTAAAAGAATTTATATTCTGGGCTTAAGAACTTAAGAGTTATACCATTATGTAAAAATCTATCTGATTTAAACTCAGATTTATATCAATAGTCTAGAACAAATATACATCAAGACTTGTTTTAAGCAAGTGCAACTGTGCCATGCAACCACTTCATAGTCTCTCTTCAAAAATGAAAAATATTTAGATTATAATCAAACTTAAGTACTTTCTGAACATTTTTAAAAGTCCTACAACATACTATAGAAATGAGCAAATAATTTTTTAGTTATTTGCCCTTGACCTAACCCAGCTTCTTTCAGATTGGATAGGAGTTTTATCCTTCACTTAAAAAAACAAATCAATTAAAGTATCACTGAGTGGTCTTAAAGGCTCTGAGTCAGCATAACTGAGATATCTTAAATTTTAAAAAATCAGTATCCTCATGCAATTAAATAAGAAAAACTGAAAGCAAAATTCTTGTAATTACATTTTTATTTGAATTCTCAATCCTTGAAGGAAAAGTAGATGACCTGTCAAATAATAAGCAGATGTTTTCTTCTGCTATCATGTACCTCCCCACCTTTTCTCTACCTTCTGTCTGCAGTCCTATTAAAATTACTGCATCTACCTCTTGGCTTTACAGCTGTTGCATTTTAAATTTTCTTCTCACTGTCACATTAATAATTATTTATGAAAAATCTGAAAAATATCCTTTTCTATGGGGATTTGTCTGTGACACCTGCTGAACACGTTGGGAGATTTTTAAGGCAGATAAAATACAGTTGATAGTAAAATAGTGAAAGCAATTATAAAGTATTTAAATAGTAACGGTATTTTTTTTTCCTTTGGTGCAACTCCTGTTTTATTTGAGATATTTCTAATTAAATTTTCTCCCTAATAAACTAGCTGTTTGCTTTTAATTTTTTCCATTTTCTGTTCACATGTAAGCAAAAATACAGGTGCATAAAATTCCAGGAAGAACAGAAGAAAGTTCAATAACAGGATAGGAATCAGTTCTGCCGTTTGCAATCTTGTAGCATGAAGCTAAAGTTATCAATAAGGGTTCTTTTTTGCCTTTGTCATGTACAAAATTAATTACATTCTTCTTGTGATCAACCTGCTGCACTACAGAAATATTTTCCTCCCAGGGCATCCCTAGACAATTACTCACTTCAAAGGACCCTGAAGGATACCATATAGACACAACACACACATTACTTGACTGAGAAAGTAGCATTGTTATTCTTCAGTAATCCTACCAAAATTCTTAACAGCTCATGCATACCAAATAACAAGGTAAAAAAATTTCCCAGTGTCATATCTTCTGTGAACAGCAAGTGCTTTTTTTTTTTTTCTGTTTTAGAGCCAGTAATATAAAAATCTTCACAAATAAAAAGATTTTAAAGCACAATAATTTAAAGAATAGGCATATCTGTCACATTTTTTGTTGTGTCTCTTGTCTTTAACAAGTTCTTTGATTGAGCAGCTCCCTTGAAAAGATTTTCCATGATTGTTTGTTTTTCTATTTAATTCTGAATTATTGCAGTTATCAACTAATCTGAAACAGTTTTGTTTTTTTCCTGTCCAAGGGAAATAAAACAGTAGAATATAATGAAGGATACGGTAATATCCAGAAGTAGTGTCTTGTACAGACTTTGTACCTGGCTTTATTAGAGCATTTGCTTTTGTGGCTAATTTAATAACAGCAGTTCTACTAAGAAAAAAAAGAAGAAATAGCTTCTACACACTACAGAATTGGTGCAATAAAAGAGAAGGCCATTTTTCAAAGACTCATGCTATACTCTGTTTTTATTATAGGAGCCTTACAACTCTTATCATGCACACCTGAAAACTGATTTAATTAACTTCTGAATTTCATCTCACACATGGCTGTAACATGCACCCTGCCTGTTAAAAACACCCTTGTGAAAAACATTTCTTCCCAATTCAAAAGGCATCTAAACAGCAGGCCATTTGCTTTCCAAAGTCATATAACCCCTCCATGAGGCGCGGATGCCATATTGACAAATTTACATTCCATTGAATAGGCATTTGTTTAATTTCTCAGAACACAAACTGCTTCCTGAAGAAGTCAGAAGTCAGATTGCTCCCTAAAGGGCAGGCAAAGTTTATGTGGTTTTTGTTGTTGTTGTTTTGTGTCTTCCCTGATAATGCAATCTTGTCTCTAGCGCAGCGGGTGAACGGATATCAGACAGATGGATTTCAAGGCTGATATTCAACACATACATTTTTAGTATTTGATTTGGCTTCAACCCTTGCTTTTCACATCCTGGGAAGAAAGGTTTTGTTATTTGTCCATAAGCAAGCATTACACTTTCCTTTTCCTGGAATTTTTTTCAAAATACTTATCTAAATATTTATTAGCATTTTTTTCTCATATCTTTCATTCTATGTATTTTTTTCTGGTTATATCGAAAAGAACTGGACTCTTATTTTGCAAATCCTAATAGCCTGGTAGCAATCAAAGGATGCTATGATTGTTAAGACCATCACATTTAACATTCTTAGGGCTTTTTTTCTGAAAATATGAGAAAGTCAAAATCACAAGCTGAATGCCAAAACCCAGTCCCACTGTCATGAAGGGGAACTGCAGCATAAGTGGCCCCCTGTTGATATCCTTTCTCATACTAACGAGTACTCAACAGTTAAGTTTCACTTTCATCAAGAGAACTGCTTGACCACAGTCAGTATGAATGGAAGTAAATTGACCTTACCTCTACTAGAGTTAAAACACACGCACATACACACACAAAATCAAAGCATCACAAAGACCACATTCAACATTTGAAGACATCTAAGTTTAGGCTCAGAAACTCTCCCTGGAGACCTTCAAATACTCATTTCTCTTTTCATTTACTGTACTGGGACTTAGCAATTTACCTGTAATTTTAAAACATAGATCTAAGTGTATTAGGTATATCTGGTCTTTCCCACATTTCTAAAAATGTTGACTCTTATCTTCTATATGTCTATAAACTATTTGAATTCCTTTAAATGCACCAAGGAAAATTAACTTATTAATATGGTAAAAAATAGAAGAATATAGCTGGGAATAATACTTCCACATGTAATGGCATTGTGCCTAAATCTGTACAAAACCTGAAAGCTGAAAGTTCTTCAGATTCCATTGTTAATTTCCAGCATGAAAGTTAAAAAGAAAAGCTTTTTAAAAAAGATTTTATATAGAGTTGCTTGTATTTTGTGGTAGATACACATATATACTTATTCACTCTGCAGGTTTTCATCTTGCAAGTAAGACAGAATAATTTTGAAATAGTGCTGTTCTTTCAAGAAGACAATATTTTCTCAATTAATACAATGCCAGCAGTATGCACAGGTGAATGTAGTGTAATAGGTATACCTATCTGTTAAAGGCAAACACTTCAGTTGGTACAATATACTTTGTATTAGTTTCTTCAATGATTTTTTTACCTCAGTTATGCAAAGACTTCACTTCCCTGAAGTGCTGCATAGCCCTTTATGAAAGGCAAATTTTAACAGCTTTGACAAGAAGATGGTGATATTAATCATAATTCAAACAGTAGTAGTAACTGATGCTGTGAGGAAAAGATAGCAGCTGGTGTAGTCCAGAAAAGACCCTAATTTTGAAATTTCATTCACCTCTGCCTGAGCAAAGGTGGCTCAGCAATATACCATTTGTCTTCATCTGTCTTCCCAGCACTGCAAGTTGACAGGATAACAGCATGGTTGCTTGGTGGTCTGCAACAGCAAACTGCCCTTTATCTACCTAATCATAGCTCAGTGTAGCATAAGGAAAGTAATTTTACAGGTGTGTATAAAAATCTGAATCCTCCTGGCCACCCAATAGTGGGAGTGCTTTACAAGGGGGAATCTAATCATAGCAAGACATTTCCAGTCAGCTCCTGATAGCTTCCAGCCTTTGAAGCTGCACTCAAGTCAGATGTAAATAACATAAAATGAAGGCACAGAACATTAAAGGCAGAAACTATGTAAAACCAGTTGAGCTGATTAGTACCAAATTACTGATGTTCCATCTGCTGGGGTGGTAATACTTGTTTTCAAACTGCCTGACTGCAATGCTTCATTTCACAGAGAGCCCATGTTCGATGGGCCTGTAGGGAACACTTAATAGAGACTGACAATGGAAGGAGATAGTGACAAATACATAATTACTCTTTGAGAGTGCAATGTGTTCATTAAGAAAACTAGCAATTTGTCTGTGGTACAGAATATATATACCATAATACATGTTCCCATATATGCATAGACTCTACAAACTTGAGAGCAGAATTATGGAAAATTTGTTGGATCCTCACCAACCCGAAAAACAAGAAAATCTGTAATAAATAGATATGTAGAGTGTAGTAACTTAAGAAAAAAGCAAAAAAACAAAACCAAGCAAAAATCACCATAGACAAAATCTAACCTGTACATAACTTTTAAAATTTAAGAAATCCACTCAGACATTTTTTATGCTTGTTTGAGTATCTCAATTAGTTAATATTCTTCAGAAAAGAGTGTTTTTAAGAAAGAACTAGCAATATTGTTATTACTGGCACACCTTAGACAATGTACCAGCTGTAATACTGAGCAGCACCTAAAATGAGATTGGATTATAATGAAATAAACTGTAGGAAGTAGAATTAGGAGCACTGTTAAACCACATTATGACATAAAAAGCCCATGGAATATGCTAATACCTTACCATCTGGCAATTAGAATTCCTCCTCCTTAGATCTGTCCTCCACAAATACCATCATGTTAGCTCCCACACTGCTCTCCATGATTAAGAATTCATTTTTCCTGTTCACTAAATAACTCAACTTATCCTTAGAGCTGAGTAACTCCTGAGTAATTCAAATCCTCTCTCATCTTGACAAATAATTCTTCTAGAACAAGTTTTCAGAAAGGACAGATTTTCTTGAAAAGTTATGACAAAGTATTCTAGAGGACTGCTGAGGAAGTTGAAATGTCTTTCTGCCTGGAAACCCTATGAAAGGGGAAGTTCATCATATTCTTTTGTCAATATGGTTTTTTGTTGCAAGTTACAATTCCTAACATAAGTCATATTGTTTAGATTTTCTTCTGCAGTGAGCTGGGAAAAAAAAACCATCACAGAATGATGATCCACAAAAGAAAACAAATAAACATGAGGCAGTAATCTTATTCAGATACAAACAGTGAAAAAATGTAAAGAACTAACCTTCCTCATATATATTGTATGAGGGAAAAATTTTTAATAATAAAGATAATGGATACTCTCAACTTGGACAGCTATTTGGAATCCAGTCAAGCAACACAAAATATTTTATTTTGTAATTCAAACAGATTTGGTCTGTGAAAAAAATTAAAGACTGATATAACTCTGATATATATAAACATATCTAATAACACATGGAAAAAGAATGGTTTATTTAGACTCTTTACTGACTAATGGTACTAAGGCAACTGAATTTGTGAATTACTATTAATAGAAAAAAAATTCTTCATGATTATTAATTTTTTTATTAAAAAGAAGTTTCTTCAGAACACAGAATAATTCTAGTAGCTCATACAAGACAAAGACAATGGTAATATTTTAGGTATGCTATCACCTAACTAATAAACTAAAACAAAATTTGATTAATAGTTGATAGCTGTTGACTGTTAGTTCAAGTTTATTTGTTGTCATGTCTTATCACTAGTGGAATGCACGCCCTTCGATATTGCATTAACAATTTAAGAGAATTTGGTTTTGCAGCCTTCTCCCAAACTCCTAAAGAAGTCTTGTAATTGTAGTCTTGTCACTACATTTTTACATCCCTTATGCCAGTTACAGTTTTACAAGGGAGTTACCAGTGTAAAGTACAAAAATCAAGAAACATTTACTCTGCTTAGTGTCAACTTGCAGTCAAGCCAGATATATAGCTGATATATCAAACCAATTGAGAATCTTTGCAATTGAATTAGAAACAGCTTTTACAATGAATACAATAATTTAGTTTAGAATGAAGACAACTCCATGTGTCTCAGGTGTAAATAAATAACACAATGTTCTGTAACTTTGTGTCACAAAAGACAGGGAATCCTACACTCATGTACACACAGCACAGAAAGTTGCTACCTTTGAAATAACCAATTTAAAAAAAAAAAAAAAAAAAACACAAAGTAAATAGCTCCCTGAAAAGACACAGTTTCTGTCCTGCTCATCTGGGGTGCAGCCACTTTGAAAACAAGAATGCTGCCACCTGTGCAGACAGGAATAAATCAATAAATTGAACCCTGAAATGCATAGACATACACTGGAAAAAAAAAAGTTATGAGAAAGTTGAGCTGCAGGGTCCCAAATATAAGAGATAGCTTCGGGTTTGTGAATCAGCCTCAAACATACCATAGAGATAAAGCATTTAAAAACAGATTGGGTAAAACCATGAAATGTGCTAAATTAATATTAAAACATTTTGGCCATTTATATACCTTGCTAAATGACATAATGTTTATATTAGGATTTTACCTGTCTGAGTTCTTAGACACCTGGCACTTGGAAATATGCACTGCTGTAGTGCCCATTGTTAATTAAATATAACTGTTAAAGATACAAGTGCATTAAAAGTACCTCACCTGAATTCTAATATATGTCCTATTTGTCTTTGCAGAAGGGACCTTAGACAATTTAAGAACAAGTGATGGCTTCTCCAGCATCCAGCTCGCTGGTGACTAAGAAAAATGTCCAAAGAAGAATTTTCTTCCAATAAAGTTCGTGCTTCAGAGAAATTGATTTTACCTTGTAGCTTACTTGAGTGTCCACTGCTTGAGCAAATCTAACAAGAAAGGAGAAAATATGACACTGTTAGAAGGCTTATTTACATTTTATAACTATTAAGAAAGCTGACAAGGAATGTATGATTTCAGATTATCTGCTCTGTGGCCCTAATTTGCAGACTAATTTGGTTATAGTGACTATTTCCCCAATGCCAGCATTGATTGAATAAAAATAAAAGATATCATTAAATATCATTAAAGGTTTGAAACATTCATTAGCTATTTAAAATATGCTAATAGGTCTATTATGATTTTATTAGATAATTTTATTTAACATATTAAATAGATCAAGTAAAAATGCAATAAATGCAAAATAATATCGTCCAGGAAATGATAGCAAGCTTTGTAGTATATTCTCTATATGACTTTTATAATGAAAAATTTCATTTTCATGGTTTTTGATGCCTCATTTTTTGTTAGCTTGCTATTACTGAAATTATGATACGTAAAAAAAAAAAAAATAAAAACTCTTTGCAACACCAAAATAACTTTTTTTTCCCACATAGTTGCAAAATCAAAGACATGGAATACTTTTTGTTTACACACTTAGCCACTAGACAATGATCTCAGTTTACAACTATTTGAAAAGTCCTTAAACATGAATTCCTTTATTATAATGAAAAGATCATGAAGAAATAACTTCCACCTCTTATCAGGCTATCAACGTTGTAACTGAGAGACTTGCTTGTGCTTTCCTGTGACTTTCATTTCCTCATCTGTGTATTTCTTAACCTTTTGCAAACAGAAAAGATATTCCTCTAAGCTTAAGCAAGATATGAGAGTAATGAAAAGGAAAAACAATTTCTTTAAATTTCCTGTTATTACCATAACATGCAAACATAATGAACACCCACACACAGCCACTTGACTAGATATATTTTAAAAAGTATATTGTGTAGTAGATGACAGTTCTAAGTCAAATATATACATACAAATATATATATTATAACAATAAGAAATCACTACATGATATTTAAGTCTATGTTCTACTGTATTTTGCAAGTGAAAAAATATTATTTTATAAATTTTGTTTGATCTTATGTGCAACAAAACGTAGTTCATAACTAAACCTCAATAATTTAAAATTATCCTTGGTGAAGCAGAAGGCAGAGACATTCAATACCTTCTTCATCTCAGTTGTTACACGTGTACATTGCTACAGCAATTTCAGGACCCTGAAAACAGTAGCAAAGTCTGGGGCAAGGATGGGGATGGCCAAAACCATCTGAACACACAGAAGACTGGGACGGGCATATCTACAAGTGCTGGGGATCTGGATGGTAGCACTAGAAGCCCATCCTTTATCATCTTCGGAGGCCCATGGGATCAAGGGAGGTCCCTGATGACTGGAAGAAAGAAAATGCCCTCTTTTCAGGAAGAGTGAGAAAGAATATCTAAGAAACTACAGTTAGGTCAGTCTCACCTTATGAAAATGATGAAACAACCAGTCTAGAAATAGTTTCTGAATTTATAGAGGGCAAGATAGGGAATAGTCAGTGGGTATCTCTGAAGGGGAAATTGTGTGTGCCTGACTGACGTTATAGCCTTCCATGATGAGAAGACTGGCTCAGTAGACGAGGAGAGAGCAGTGAATATTGTCTACTTTAGCACAACTTTTGACACTGTCTCCCATAATTTCCTCATAGGCAAGTTGATGAACCATGGGCTAGACAAATGAACAGTAAAGTCATTATGAAATTTGCTGAATTGCTGGACTCAAAAGGTTAGCATCAGTGGTATGGAGTCCAGCCACAAATAATATACCCCAGGGGGTGATACTGGCACCAATACCACTTAAGATCCTCTTTGACTATCTGTGCAATGGGGCAGAATGCACTTTCAGCAGGTTTGCAGAGAATGCAAAACCAGGACAAGTCTGATACACCAGATGATTGGAGAAATGAGCTGACAGGAACATCACAAAGTTCAACAAGGATAAATGCCAAGTTCTGCACCTAGAGAGGAATAATGCCATCCAGTACTAAACATTTGGGCCAGTTGGTTGGAATGAAGTTTAGCAAAGGGCCCGATAGTCATGGTGGTTACACAGCTGACACCACGCAGCACAGCAAAGAAGGTCAGCAGTTTCCCTGGCTGAGTTAGGAAGAGCTTCACCAGTAGGATGAGAGAAGTGATTCTTCCCGTCTACTCAGTCCTGCGGAGACACATTTGATGTTCTGGGTCCAGGCCAGGGCTCCACAGCACAAGAGAGAAATACACTTACTTAGAGATAATCCAGTGCAAGACCGTGAAGACAATTAAGGTGTTGGAACATCTGTGGCATGAGCTGAGGATGACAAAGCTAGGAGACTTCAGACTGGAGTGCATTCATGAGAATCATATCAGTATTTATAATAAACTGATGGAAAAAGCCAGACTCTTCTTAATAGTGTTTAGTGAAAGAGCAAGACTCAGTTGACACAAAGTAAAACACAGGCAATTCCACTCAAACATAAGAAAAATATTTTGCTCTTTAAAACCTTTTTTTCTTGTGATTGTGGTCACACACTGGAACCTACCCACACAGGTTGTGGGGTCTGTGTCCTTGGGAATATTCAAAAACAAATAGGCACAACCCTGATCAGTTTACTCTGGATTATCTTGCTCTCAGAAGGAGGGTTGAACCAGATGAGGCAATTTCCAATTTCATTCATTCTGTGATTCAGTTACCTCTATCCTTCAATGTTCTAATGGAACAGTTGTGACCATGCTGTGATAGCCATAAGATGGATACTTATTTTATTTGGTATCTTATACTCAGTAATTTTACAAATAAAATACAAGTCCTCTACAATAGTTTCCTGCTTGTTTTTCATTAATTAGTGAATTATGAGACATTTATGTTCTTATTTAAATTAGTACATAGGATTTAAGGAACAAATTCTTATGCCAAATAATGCGTTTTTTTGTGTGCAAATGACTGAGAAATTAAAAACAAGTTTCTTTTCTACAATGATTTTATAGATAAAATTTTGTTACTTATGCATTTGGGATTGAAGAAAATGTTTGTTTTATCCTTCATGTCTGATTTAATAGGAAGGCAATGAACCAAATCCCACTCTTAGGTACACAGGTATAAATTATATTTCTACTTTGTGTATTTAATAATTCATAAAATTAAATTTATAAATAATAAATTTCCATATGTGTGTATGTAAAAATAGAACTTAACCAGGAAGAAGGTAAATGCTAAATGCCCTCTAATTATGCAAGTAAGCTATGTAGAATAGCAGAAAAAAAAAAATCCAAAATGTAGTAACTTTTGTCAACTTCAGTAACTTGGGAAAAATTTCTGTGGGATCCATAAGATTTATGGGAGCAAATGTAAAGCATAAATTTCTTTGTTTACCTAACAGTAAGAAGAGAAAAAGATTCTCCATAGAGATTTTATTGTCTTTATTCTCATAGTTAAAAAAGGTTGTACAACTAACATATATGCTAATTTCAATATTACCCAATTTCATCAGAAACAGGAAATACTAAAATTATCACTGTCTAATTCAAAATCATACTACTTTATTGCACCTGTATTTCATTGCTGTGTTTACATTCATCCTTCTGTCCCCTTTATTCTTTTGTCTTTATTAGCCTTCCCCACTGAAATCATAGAAATATTTCCACCCTGAGTGACAATTCAGTGTTTCTTCCTCTACAGTCCTTTGACTGATACTTGTAAAAAGACTTGTACATTATACAATGCTCAGTTAAACTCAAGCAGAATTACAGTGAAGCCTGAACTACTGCTAATTTCTTTATTACTCTCCATTTAATTATTGGCTAACTAGTGATAGATATTATGACTTGTATATATTTTCAAACATTTGCAAACTTCATCAGAGTGAATCTAAAGACAGATTTCCTGTGGAGATTTTTTGTTTTGCTTCTGTTCCTCTCTGTAAGAGATGATTGTCTGGTTTTCATTTGCTTTGCTTGCTTCCATTTGGCATAATTTAATATTGCTGTGATTCAGCATTACATTGATTTAATTTCTGAAAAAGACACCTTCAGTGCTGTCTGTGCACAGAAAAAAATAGGCTGGGTTAACTAGGCTGGAAAAATTACCCAAAATTATTTATTTTTCCTGTTGTATTTCAGCCTTCTACAAGACACATTGACTACTTGACAACAGTCATCCACAATGTGCTGTTTTACACGGTAGGAGTACTACAGAACCATGAAAGATCCAGATTTATGAAAAAAAATCTGCAGCAATGAATTCACTATTTTTAGGAGATCTTTTAGATGGATGTACATTAACACCTCTAAAATCTTTGTTGACATGTTTTGCATGCCTTCTGCAGACACTGTTACTATCACTTCAGGCAGAGGACTTCAGATTTCCTTCTACAAAATTTTCTAAAACCAAGTTTCCATTGAGCCAGACTTTGGTGAAATGCTTTGGACAGATTGCAGGGAAAGTCATCTCCACTGCTCTCAGGCCAATGGAAATAAGAAGCCAAGACACAGGGTACTTACAGCTTTACACCAAAAGGGCAGATTTGCAGTTTTCAGAAGATGAAAGGTCTCTGCAAAAGGATTTTTCACATCACCATCTTTTCTGAAGTTTCCCTTGATATTCTTTGGCTATGCAAGTCACCTGCTTGGGTTAGTTGAATAAATAATGTATTCAAACATGATTGTGGTTATAAAAGGGCTTCCATCTTTTACTTAATAATTGACCAGAGGCGGGGGAAAAAAAACAAACAAAAAAAAAACAAACAACAACAACAAAAAACAAACAAACAAATGTAAAAGAGCTTTGGATTCACAGTTATTTAGTATGAATATGTTTTCATGAGTCAGTCATCAAAACTGGCACAGCTACTCTTTGGGAAAATATTCTATTGATGGGTAATGAAACAGTGACATTGCCACAGCGGGGAAGGGAAAGTCAAAAGATTGTTCTCCGTCTGGTTTGCTTAATTAAGCAGTAGCCAGTGACAGGGTTTAACTGTATTTACTTGACAATTTTTTTACTGCTATGATTGATTGGTGGTGCCTAGAGTGTGAGCAAAGGACCAAAGACATCATTCGTTGTGATTTGGGAGAATGAAAGCCAAAAGAAAACTTGGGCAAAATAAAAACGACAAGTCACTTGTAGGCAGTAATCTGCATTCAAACTAGACAATGGGGCAGACACTTCTCACGCCTTGGATACTCTCACCCCAGTGGGCATGCTAGGAAAAAAGACACATGAAGGGCAAAAGTTCCAAGTTAAAATGCAGGACCTTGTCTCTGTAGACAGAAATACGGTTATGAGAAAAAGCAAAAACCTAGGCAGAGTGCACTGAGATATGTGTGCCTTGTGATACCATGAAATTGAATCAGTTTCAGATGTGGTAGATTGCTCCAGTACACAAAATGATGAGAGATTCTCTATCAATTTGAAATACCTCCTGAATCTTGAAAGACTTGGGTGAAGAGGCTCAGCCTCTCCCCCGTCAACTTGTCTGGGGACAAATTTTGCCATCACATTCTTTCCATGAGATGAAATCTCTCAGAATAAGTCTCTTGAGTCACAGGCATCCCTTAACCATTTCATCTTCATCTATATCCTAACAGGCCTATCCAGCCTCTCTTTAAGTGACTTTAAAACCAGCAGATCAACTCAGGATTACTGACTCCCATTTTCCTTCTTAAAGGTTTTTAAATCACCTCTAATCTTCAGCCCTTAAAGTTTGTCAGAGGCATTCTTCAATTCACAGCTTTCACCTTTTTTTTTTTTTTTTTTTTTAAGACATCTTAGCTCCACATTTCTTTCCTTTATTGCCTTTCTTCTAAATCTTTTCTACTTAAGTCATTTGGTCAGGCATAGTAAAATCTAGCCTATTAACTAAGGTATACATTTACAGAGTAAATATAAGCCGTGATCTAAAAATACACAATCTCTATAGCTATATGCATGGAGGTATTAGGTAATAGTATGACAAAAGCAACAGTTGACAACATGTAGTTTATTGATATTTTATATTTTGTACAGCTCCTAAAAGGAATGTAATACCCAAGTCATCTAGTATGTACAAGTTTAATCAATCCATATAAAATAAAATATAAAAGAAAATGAAGGAAAAGCAGAAGAGGATTAAAAACATAGGAGCAGAAATTCAGATAAAGGGTCATATTCAAATGAATATTATCACCACTGACAGAACAGACCTCCTTCATCCACAGAGTGGATTTCATAGCACAAAAATGATAAAAAAAATTAATAAATCAACAATCAGGAAAACTGTTATAACTGAAAGAGCAAAAATTTGTGTAACTTCTCTGAACTTGACCTCAGCAAAAGGTTTCTTCAGAAAATTTCTTTTTCCTCTTATTTCTAAAAATAAGTTTAACTAGTATAACTAAATGCAAATAGCAAAGCAAGTTAAATAGAAAGGGCACATTCTTCTAGCTAAGAGTTTCTTTCAATAGGTTACTGAACTGAAATAAAATACTGGGTTTAAATAAGCATTACATAGCATGCCCTCAATTTCACTAGTCTAGTGTGTAAATTTACTTACAAGAACATAAGTATTATATTTAGAAAGGGTGAAGACAGAAACTGCAATAGAACTATCCACACTAAATGCATATGATAAAAGAAAATAAGATACATTTTTGTGTTTTCATAAATTTATGGCATTTAAGGACAGGGAACTATTATATTGTGTCATTGTGTCACAGGCTATTCCTTTTAATCTCACTAAATCTTCTTAGAAGAATAGCTTGTCTTTGACTGAAGCATAGGTTGTGTTTACCAAGAACATCTCTTGCAGAAAAGCATTTCATCTTGATTTAAAGCCATTAAGAGGTGAAAAATCAACTACTTTGTTCTTTCTAAAAGAGTAATACCTATTGGTTAACACCAAGTGTCTTACTTTTTGTAGCAGTCAAGCATGCAGCTTCAGCATTGAAGTCTTCATTTTATTGTCTTCTCCTAAACTAAAAAAATACTGTCCTGTTTACATGGCTGTGTTTATCTTTAGAAAGTATTTTTCTACTACACACTGCAGGAACTCAGCCCTTCTGTACAACGAATCAATGTGATCACTTAGAACCTTTAAAACTCTCTAAAATATGCACCACCTCTTTGGGCATCATGCAGGAGCTCACACATCTTCCAATTTTTACAATAATAGTTACCTATCACCTCTTTTGTGTATTATGTTTACTTATCCTATACTTACACATTTTACTACTTTTACATACTTATGCATAACCTATACAGTTCACTTACTTGTACTTACTTCACACAGTACTTATACATTTTCCAATGTATCCATAATACAGCAATACACATTTTAATTACGCTTACTTACCACAGCACTCCTACCTATCACAGTACTTGTAAATTTTACTAACTTATCCATAATACAGCACGCAGACATTTTGCAACTGCTGTGCATGGGATTACACATTACATAATTGGTCCCTTTACTTTGTCCAAGAGCTCCACACATACCTTTCAGATAATAAGATTAGTTCCTAATCCAGTGCAGCAACAGCCACTTTTATCTATTCCTTGCTGTCTTGGTATTTTAGCCTTTCAGCTTCTTCTTCCCCAATTCTTTTTCAATTTAACACAATTTATGTTTCAATACCTTTCAGTCTTTGAAGCTCCAGCTCCAGGCAAGCAGAGTCAAGATGACGGCAGCAACAAAACCCATCTGGTGTTCAGCAGCCAAGTTAGTCCAGGAAATCCAAACAACAAGACAGCAAAGGACAGGGAAGCAGCTATAAACCTATCCCACCTCTCTCTTCTTTTCTTCCCTCCTGAACCTTCTGGCTGAGCTTAAAAACTCTCCAGGAGCTGATCTGCTACACCTGAAGGTGAAAGGCCAGGTGAAGCTGGTGAGGGTAATTTCCAGCCTGGTCGCACTCTGAGGGCTCCAATAGGAATAACTACAGATGGTTTGGCTGATTCAAAACACCTTACAACAGCACGCAAGTAATCTTTTAATTTAATATTATACTGAATTGCAGATTTTATAATAGTCAAATTTAATAACTAATTGGTTTTTTCAGACTTTTAATATCCTTCTTAAAATATGAACTTAAGTTTTTTCAATAAAAAAGAATAATGAAAAATTTATTTATGTCCATTTAACCACTTCATCCCACTAGAGGAAATATGAGTCACTAGTTTATCCTGACACTTTTTCCAAGTCATTGTCTTTCAGAGAGTCACTACCTCCTCTGTCCTTATAAGTCCTTTTAATATGGAAGTACATTCAGTAACCTTGTTTGATTTTCTTTACTTCCATGGGACTTTATACTTCTTGACCTCAAACCTGAAAAAAAATGAAGTGTAAAACTAAAATACCAAAAGCTGTTAGTGTGGTATGCTGTCCAAACAAAAACTAGCAGGAATCTTCCCAACTGCTCAGGCCAAAAGAGGTAAGCCATTTCATGTATGAATAAAATCTTATGGTTGCTTTTCTGAAATATTTCTCTTGGTCTTGTTTCATTTTGAGATACAGAAACATCTGTAAGGGTGTTAGTAAATAAATCTTTCAAAACTCAAATAAGGCATTATCTTAAGATATGGAATTAGCAGAAAGTGCTATTACATTTTTTACCTTTAGACATCATTGTAGTCAATGAAATTATATATATGAATAGAATTTATTCATCTTAAAATCAGAGAAATATTGGGAAATCAATGGGATTTTTTCTGATTTTTATGTCTGAGTTGCCCTTTAAATACCTGTTCAGGAATATTAAAACATACTCAAGTTATGTGAGACCAGAAATTCATGAAGGAAAACTGAGCAATCTGAATTAAACAATTCAAAATATTGGTTTATTGTTGTTGTTGTTATTTCTTTTTAATCTTGTTTAATCTTGCTTTGTTTGTATACGGTGTAGCTTTATTGGTCTGTTGGCAGGGATACCTTTCAGTAAACCAGGTTACTCAGAGTCCTGTCCAGTCTGGACTTGAACGCTCTTACACAATCCTTTCTACCTATGGATTCATGGAAACAATAAATACTAAAAATGAATAATAGTAAAAATTAATTTGCAAGTCAGCCTGAAAGTAAGAAATTGCAAATTACTTTCTCCAAATTAGTGCATGTAATGGCAGCTGTATAAACAATGTCTGAGTGAAGGTGAGCCATAATCATGTCTAGAGCATCCTCAAAGTCATTCTTAATTCACTTTGTTCAACATGAGGAAAAAAATAGCAAAATCTATGCAGTTGAAAGTCCTGCATTTCATCCAAAGGATTGCTCTGTGCAGTTCCCTATTGATTACCCTTGTGTATTTTAAGATCTCAAGAGCAGAGTATTGGAAGTGGAATATATTTTTACAAATTTTTTCTCACAAAAGAATTTATACAGATTACCTACTTGAATTAAGTTTCTGCTTGAGTGTTTCTTTCAATTAATTTCATCCCCGTTGATGGACTATCTTTTTCAACTGTCTAGTATATGTCTCACTTGTAGATAAATTCACACAGAAAAAGACAGCACATTAAAATGAATTCTGACCTCTTCAGAGGTAAGAAGTCTGCACTGGAAAATGTCTCTATGGTCAATAGACCTTTGGCATCTCATCTTCTAAAGATAGCATCCTTCCAGTCCTGGAAGAAAGCCAGGTAGCCTGCACATGTGGGGAGGCAACGAGAACTCTGGCAGGGTGCCAACCTACCTGATTGCTCTCTCTTCCCTCCCACACTTTTTTGAAAAGCCGACCCTCAGAAAGGATGTTCACTGATCTCTAGAGGGAGCAAAATGTCCTGATCATAAATCAGTCTGCAAGGAACAAAAGGAAGGCAATATGTTGCTACAGTGCCTTACTATGAGGGGTTGTTTCAAGTTTCTGTAAAATACAGTTGGTTCTAAGCATTTCAAGTGGCAGCTTCCCAGTTACTGGTTTTGTGGATGGGTAGGTTACTGCAGGGTTTTGTTTTCTGTCTTTTGTTTTCTGTTTCTTTCTTAAGGAGCTGCTTGTCAGCTCCTTAAAACAAGGTTTCTATGTGCTTGTCCAATTCCTTTTCAAGAGCAATTTTGGAATAGAGTTACTGTAAGCATGACTTGAAACCTGCACTTAGAAAGTCTTCACATATTGTCTTTTGGATAAATTGGCTGAGATTTACATTCTACAGTTATGTGAATTCCTGCAGTGGCTGTTATAAGAAGAAATTAATAAAAAGGTTTTAATGATTGTGTCCCTTAAAGTGGTCCTCATCTTCCTAAGAAAATCCAGACAGAAACAGAACTGAGACATCTGAGAAGGCATCTGCAGTTCCATCATTTTCAGAACCATTCTATGTAAATTCTAGGTTAGTGCTTTTCTGTGTCAGATGGTTGTGGTTGCCAGGAAGATACATCTTAGAAGTGTCTTTCCCTTTTTATTTCCTTTTCTTTGCTGCTTGTAAAGGATACAAGAGGACCTACCTCATTTTTTGCCAATGGTGCAATTGGGAACCTTCTTGAGCAAGAATATTTTTGAGTGAAAAATATCTAGGGACTCTCTGGTACTTTTGCAGACCCAACATATACTGAGCAGCATGCCTGCCCGCTGTAGGCTTCTGCTATGTCTCAGATATATTGAAATTTGATTTATATGCTAATAATTTGTTAGATGTTCACCCATTAAGAAAAAGAAAGGCAAGAAAAAAAACCTGAGGAATTCTTATTATGACTGATTTTGGTGTCTCTAAGACAGTGAAAAAAGATTCATTCAAGAGGGAGAACAAATGAAAGAGAAGATAAAACACAACCTTCTTTAATTATATATTTTTTAAAAATACTTTGAGCAAGAGCTAAAACGAATTTCTGGAGAATTGAGAGCAATATGATGAAAGAAATAACTTCTAAACTTATTTTTTTCCATTACTGGGAAAAGACTGCCCAAAAGAATCCAACAAAGTGCCTTTGACAAAAAGAAGACGACTACAAAACAGTTTGTTTAATTAATGTGATTTTTGGTGTGTCTCTCTCTGAACAAAATTTCGAATTCACAGTTCATATGAAGTTATATTATTTTTCAGCATTTAAAATTTTGATTTCTTTGATCTGCATTTTTCTGGACTTTCAGCTGATGCCACAGTTGGGTCTCAGAACCAAAGGCAAGTAATTTCTTTCACTGAAAGGGATGGTCGAACATGGAAAAAAAAAACAAAAAAAAAAACTGAGATAAATTAAGACATCAAGCAGTATAATTATAAAAACCTGATTTTTTTGTGTGTTTATTTAGTCTGTTACTTGTTTATTCTCCTTTAATATAGCTAAGGAGGGAATGCTTGGGATATTCACTAGTTAAATGGTACATTCTAAATGGTACAGAATTCTCTTTCACAAACTGTATTTGTTGTTGGACCACCACCATCACTTTTTGGATTAAGAATTTACAGGTCTTCTTCTGTTCTGCCTGTAGTTGGATGTATTTGTGCGCAAATGATATTTTGGTAATTGACTTTTAGTTTCTGGGAATATTAAACTATTGAAACTATTTAGAATATCAAGCAGCTTTGACATTTGACAGTCAAAATCTTCTGCATTTTGACATTTGACTGTCAACAGTCTTTTCATTCTTATCTGAATCAATTTCCTCAAAATTCTCCATAATACAAGTCTGGGGTTTTTGTTGGTGTTTTGGTTAATAGACTTGATTGATTTGTTTCAGGGTGGGATGTTTTGAATTGGTTTTAAGGAAACAGAGTAAAGAGGTTTTTAATTTCAGTTCTTTCCTAATTTATTTCATTTAACTCTGAGGTGCATGTAGCATTCAAGGCTGTCCAGGGTCTCTACTCCAAACTAGCAGTCCTTTTATTCACTGATAGTCATTTCTACTTAAATAATACACAGGGAATGTGTACAGCATGTGTGAAGACATACAGATAAACATGCAGACTATACTGCTTCCCTAATAAAGATAGGGATCCTGCCACCCTTAGCAGCTACATATTTCAGACTTGGTAAGGATTAAATTTCTTCTGGGTCATAAAGAAGGACTGTGGGGTAGAAGAGAGTCTTCATTGTTATACAGCTGTTTTCACAGCTTCTCTTGCAACAATGGGACAAATTTCAAGCAGTGCTCACTGGACAACTGAATAGGGGAAAATCCTGATTTTTATGTCCAGTTTATACAATATATACAGTTAATATGGTATTTTTTAAAAAGACATTGCTTCTTTGTTAGGTGTTAAGTCTATGTAGGGTATGCAATTGGTGTTGTGTTGTGACTCTTGTCAAATAACATATTTGTCTCATGTTTACCCCCAAAATATGTTCAGTAAGACAATCTAGAGAAAAAAATTTGGCTTGAATATGATTGAATCATGTACCTAGTACCTTAGCACTGTAACATGGGCTTTCAGATAGCTCAGCCAACTGAGATGTGGATTTCAAATGCACATATCAAACTCTAAAACAGAAGACTGAATTTGCTGGCAATCTACTTTCACACTTAAATTAAAACCTTGTGGTTGTGCATGCAGTAAGTTTCATGCAAGTAGTACTATAAGTAATTAATCTATACCTCATCTAAAACCAAATTGAGCTTTGGCTTCCTACTTACCTCAGAAAGAGTCTTAAATCCTGAGTGGTTCATACAAGATAAGGAGGAAAAAAAAAACCAACTAAGAACATCAAATATTCATACATTTGCTTGTAAAAATATAGGTATGATACTATTGACACAATCATCATAAAGTTAGCACGCTAGGACCATAGGCAGAAAAAGAAGATTATCAAAAGGAAGATCCCAATTCTTCACCAATTTTCTTGCATCTGCAGGACCTAAAATATCTTCCCATCAGATTGTAGCTGTATATAAACAAGGACTTTTTCAATATCTCGGCAAATTTTGCATCCCTTGACTGACCATTCATTAACAAATATTTTTCTCTTTACTTGTTCTCTAATTTTATTTAGTCTTAACAGAAATGGATCTGGTCAGACCAAAGTGATAAATATCCTAAAGAAGTGATGTTTCCAAAGAACTGTTATCATATTTCTCATGTGGCAGTGATTTTTGGTTGATTCGAGAGACAGGTGTCTTTCAGCTAAGATGTGAACACTGCAGAATAATAGGTACTGCTAAAAATCAGCAGTTTAATCCAAGCCCTGTGAAAGAAGAAAGACTCCTAATAATTTCACTAGTTCTTTGATTGGATCTGAACCAAAGCTATTGTAGGATCAAGGTGGGAACTGCAGCTCAATTTTATGTTTTAAATTAGGTGCTTGCTATGCTATTACCTGAGACAATTGCCTGGATTCCCGATTTTGAGAAGATGCAAGCACATTCATAGGAATACCTATGTGGAAAATCTTTTAAGGGCACACAAGTGCTTACAGCTTCTATGCACAACAGAGAATTTGACATAATGAAAAAAACATTAACTGCCTTTTAGTAGTGTTTTTCTTGTTTAAGATGAGCATGTTAGGCCTAATAATAAAATAATTCTTTCACAAACCAAAACAACCAAACAAAAAACAACCAGATAAAAATACTATATCTTTAAGGACTCTCCAAATCCAAGTCATTTTATGATTCTAATATTTCCACAGGTAAATGACATAAGGTTCAGCTTCACCCTTGGGTCCACTGCCAGATGCAAATCTATTCAGTTTCTATCTACAAAAATTCTTCTATCAAGAGCTGGCTGCAGAAAATCAGTGTCATAAAGTACATGGAAAACATGTAGATCCAGATTATAATAAAAAATTTTACTCTGGAAAAAGTTTTTATTTGGGAAACAGTCAGTTCTGCCATTAGTCTAATTTGTAACAGCTGACATAGAGATTCTCTGCATTGGACCTTGTTCAAACAATTTAAAAACACTTCTCCTGCTTTAAACAAATAAACCCGTGACATAATACAGTCAAAGGTCTTATGCTGCTCTTGTTCATTACAGCAGATCTTTATAATCCACTGTAGATGAGTTTGCATTGCCTTTAGAAATATCTTTCTGCCAATGTGGGAGTTTTAAAAATAGCAGTAATGTATAAAAGCTTCATTAATTAAAAATAAAGGAAACAAGGTTTCCATCTCATCAGGTATGCATGGGACACTGCAACTGATGAACAATACTGTTGACAATGCAAATAATTTTGGACTAGCTAACATTCAGTTCTGCTGAAACATAATTCACAATTTGACAGGTAAGGCTAGATCATGTTTTATTCTTGTCTTCCCGTCTTACCTATCTAAACAGCACATTAAAGAGCAGTTATTAGAGGGCAAGGAAGAAAATCTTTCATATTAATAAATTTTAATCTGAGA